>LXFE01000176.1:0-24680 GCA_001929475.1 Neolecta irregularis DAH-3 | reverse complement strand
ACTTTAAGAATGTGAGAAATGGTTCAGTCGTTACCTCACCGATACACAGGTCCTACATTAAAATTTTAACGTTACTCGAAGTATCTAGCTCCGGCTTGGATTACGGGTCTCGAAGCATGATTCTATTCTGGACTGCTTAAATTAGCCTTCCATCTTCCGTGATTCATACAAATTCTCATTGTCAATAGGTTGATGATACTGGTATTTTCTGTTCAGAATGCAATACAAATATTGGTTCGATCGATGATTCTGGAGGTTACAGGCTCAGAAAAGCGGCTCTCAAGCTTGATCTTGGATCGGGGTATTAGAAACACCGCTCTTACCATTGAGATATAGGTACATTGGATATCAGAGTTTTATTTTTTCAACTGCAGAACTTGCTAGTCTATCGGAATTTACATCGATTCGAAAGTTTTTAATCAATATAGGAGAGGATCAATCGCCTAAACTGCTGGTATAGAAACTAGCAAAGCCATGCATTACTCATGAAATCAGATTTGGATATTCAATCCAAACATTATTTTCACATCAAACTTTATATTTGGGCACTCGAATTTCAGGCAGCCGACGGCGGCTCTTAAAATCTTTTACATTTCAGAAAATTGTTCGCAAAGAATGTCTCTGGAATATAATGAGAAAGAGTTTGACAAAATAAGCTATTCCGAAGAAGCTTTCCACTCCTTGCGCGATCGACTAGAAGTAAGTAGTACACATCTTCCTACAAGCCTACGGAGTTTTGGAAACTGGTCGGTAGGGTTCCTCGAACGGTATCTTTAAATCGACCTGTTATATCTATCAGTAATCCATATATTACTATATCGCCGTATGGGCTTTGGATTTTCTAAATCCTGTGAAAGAATTTGTTTATGAGTTTATGACCTTTCCCTACATATATCCAAATCAGTCTGCACAACCAGTTTTCACAATAAATAATCAAGTGCACACCTCAGTTATGTCCGAGACTGCGAGCGCGTAACCGATTCATTTGCTGTATATTTGCAGTCTCGCGAGCGTAAACTGCTGCACCTCCGAATACTAATATGGCGCCAAAAATCACACCAGGGGAGAGATTATTATTGAATAATAGCACGCTGAGACCAAGGCTGACAAACTTTCGAATATTGAGAACGATTGCAAGAGTTAATGCAGATGCTTTTGCACTGAGACGATTCACACCGCGAACGCAGACGTACTGCGTTAAAACGTTCAAGAGGAGTCTGAAAAAGGGGGATCCCATGATTGGATTGGTGTGTGACATTGGTGCATTTGCAGGTATATCCTCGAGAGGCATTGATGACGCCGTAGACAGCTGGTTAAACGACCGATAAATAGTGGGAAACATAGGAAGAAAGAATGGAAGCGCCAGAAAATGCTGCATGTTAGATGTTAGAAAAGAAATTGGCAAATTGTACAGTGTAAAAGAGACCTTCTCTCCAATTTGATCCATATTGCGAATATGTCGCTTCCAAAAGAAGACCCATGACTGCGGAAATCAAAAGACATAAGGCGAGAATACCTATTCCAATGAAATACAGACCATCATCACTTGCGCCATTGTTTGACTTATTGATCAAATTCAAAGCACTAGAAAAGGACATACCTGTGAGTGACTATTTGACAAAGTTGCCACCAACACTCCACAAGTGAGTACGGCCACACCTACCATTTGTGTAACACTGTACCTAAAAATAAAGGAAATTCATCATAAAGGAGGTAAAATTACCGTTTCTTTGAAATGAAAAAACCCAAAATCATGGTCACGGCGACACCTGCGCTGCGAAAAATGATATGAATTGGAATGGCGACATTGAACCCCAGAGCTGCATTGTTGAGTACAGATTGAGTTACAAATAGAACAACGATTGTTAACCAGCGACGAATGGGAATAGTAGTCGATTTCAATTTCATAAAATTTGTTGATTTTCCGTCAAAGTGCGCCATATACCCCTCGATCGCGACAAACAGGAACTGGCAAAAAGTGATCAACGTCCCTTTCTTTTTAGACAAGAGTTGATAGAATTGTTACCGGCGGATGAGTCGTCCCTAAAAAGCTTGTTAGAAATGATTGAAATACAAGATATACCTGATTAGCGTTTCAAGTGTGAGCACGCTCATACAACATCCACCAAAGATTAGGAATAGGATGGATATCCATTGAAAAAGGGTTGCCTAGGCCAGTGTTAATTCCATTTATATTCATAGTCTAATGCGAATTGACCTGGAAAATTGCAGAAAGGAACGTTGTTTCCTGTGATTCGTACCCCATTTCAGTCGACAAGCTTTTTCGAAATTCTAGCTTAGACATCTTACAATTCTGCGTTCTTTGAGAAGCAGGATTAATGGCGTGAGTGATATGGATTGGAAATTCAAGTCCCCACACCAAACGCGGGGGGGTTGAAGCGGTTGTTTCAATTTGAGGAAACTTGAATCAAAACAGCGACTATGCGGAAATATCAAGATTGTACAGAGTTTTGTTTTAAATGGTTTATGTATCGTATAATGTAGATAGAACATGTATTATCTCAAAGAAAGAATAGTAGAGTAGCGAAACTTGATTCCACAGCCCAGGTTATGCTTTTTGAATGGTGCAGATAGACTGGTTTACTATAGTGGACTATATACTGCAGGTAATGCTTATAAAAGAGTGTCTCCAAGGGCACATCTGGCCAAACTCAGGCCTGCAGAAATGGTGATCTCGGCTTCTTCCGGGGTATTTGCAAGGCTGGGATTGACTTCCATAATATCCATAGCAACAAGACAGCCAGTCTCATGAAGAGCTTCACAAATATACATGCTTTCTCTCCAGGACAGACCGCCTCGGACAGGAGTGCCTGTAGAGGGAGCGACACTGGGATCCATGCCATCAACGTCAAAAGACAAGTGAATGGGGCGAGAAAGATCGGGATTGACTCTGGCCAGCGCCATGTCGACGACTTTTCCAATTCCTTGATTCAGCATTGGAAACAGTGGGAGATAATTGTACCGTATTTATCGATATGATGCATACTAAAGGCAGCAATGTTGTTTTCGAGGATGAATTGCTTCTCGTGAAAATCTACATCTCGGAGACCGATATAGGCCAGTCTTGAGAAATCGAGGCATTTAGGAACCCAGGCGAACGATTCTGTAGGAGGATTGGCGAGACCGGTGACAAAACTCAATGGACATCCATGTATATTGCCAGATGCTGTTGTTTCGGCTTGAAGGGTAGAAGAAGTGGAGCAAGAAGGACTCACGAGTATTGATATCTGCATGG
The DNA here is from genome assembly GCA_001929475.1 of Neolecta irregularis DAH-3. Lineage (NCBI taxonomy): Eukaryota > Fungi > Ascomycota > Neolectomycetes > Neolectales > Neolectaceae > Neolecta > Neolecta irregularis. Next base: position 21,424 of record LXFE01000176.1, on the reverse strand, counting down.
GCGTCGACCCAGATTACACAGGCATCTGGATATTTCTGCATCACACCCACAATGGTACCGATGCCCAGTGAATGATCGCCGCCTATGATTAATGGAAAGCGACCCGCTTTGCAGACTTGTCCAACGGTGTCTGCAACAGCCCTGGTAACGCTGCTGACATATCGCGGATTCTTCAATTTGCCGTCATCAGGATCAGAGGCAGGCTTTAGATGGGCAAAAGCCTGGTGACCAGTAAACTCGACGTCCCAACCCAGGGTTCTAATTTCGTTAATCAATCCACGTTCGACGAGCGTTGTGGGGCCGATATCGACGCCTGAACGGTGTTGGCCGCCTGAAAATGGACATCCAACAACGCTCAAAGAACGTTTTGGAAGATATTTGTGTGGTTGTGCGACCATGGAGGTTGCAAGTGGAGTCGTACAAATAGCCGTGTGACCCTGGTGCTCCCTCAATACATATACTGTATGCAAGACCCACGTCTGATTGCGGCTAGGGACCCATGTTTCGTTATTATTATATGATAGTCTGTTTCAGATTTGACATTGCTGGGGAAAAGAAGGACTATATGCCGTATTACGAATAGTTTGGCACAGGAAACCCAGGACCCAGAACCAGTTACGTAGCTACCTCTATTAACTATGTTTAAGTAGAGCATGGTGGGTAGTATGGCATCCCTGTATGATGCCCTCATGTGACGTATATCGCTCGCATATCAAAAGCAATGTTGATATTCGACCCGTTGTGAGGACAAGTGCTAGTAGTGTTCAAAATACACTAGCTTTATACAAAGGATGGCTCTACATATTCTCAACGTGTTCACATATATGGACCTGTGAAGTGGCACACATGTCTGGAAATAAGGAAAAGATGAAATACCGAAATGATCCGCGGGCCAAAAATAGTGCAGATACACGATGCTCGTGCGCCCACCTACCTTGAAATGATAAGAAAACGGAATATGCGCCAGGAGGCGGTGCAACAATCAGTTGACGAATTTCAATTGCAGTATATTCTGTGACCAATATGACTACAACCACGTCTCTTGGTAGATAATTCAGATAAATGCATCGCACAGAAGCGACTATTTGCTCGAGCAGTCATTCCTTGCAAACCATCGATTGAGCAAGGGGTCCGACGCCACCACAGCCGGTGGCGCAGTCTGACCATCCCGCAGAAAGTGCATATATGCAGATATGCGGGGCAGCCCGTGATTGCCCTCTACAGTTTTCCTATAAAAAGGCCATTCCCGCTCCTACAATCCTATCTGTTGCCTCCTTTGTCATAACTCTCCCACATGCGTGCTGTCTTTGCTCTTATCCTTTTCACCTCTGCCGCCATGGCCCAGGCTCCAGCCTGTGCGGCAAGCTGTTTTGCCAAGGTTGGATGGTATTGCTCCCCCGTCTTCATTATTCTAATCACAGCAGTTCGGCAACCGACTTGACCTGTATTTGCTCAAAACAGTCCGCAATTGGAGCTTGCGTCCAAGCCAGCAACTGCTCCCCACAAGACATGCAAACTCTTGCAACTCAAGGACAACAGCTCTGCGGGTCTTCGGGCTCATCCAATGGAGCTGGAAGCAGCCCGTCGGTAGCCGGCTCATCAAGGTAGTTACCACGCTTTATTATTGACCTCACAATGTAGTTCTCCGACCCCAAAGGCCGTCGTCTTGCCAGCCTCGTCCTCTGCTCGGTATTCTGCTCTTTTGCTATTTGAGTTTTAACTAGCTAGCGCTACCCCTACCGCCAAAAGCAACACCACTACTCCTACAGCCAGGCCAACCCAGCCTTCCAATAGAGCCGAAAGCTCAAATGTTGTTGGGATGACTGCCTTCGGCGCTATCGTCATGGCCGCGATCGCTCTCTTCTAAGACATAGGTTCTTAAAGTTGCGTTTTTTTATAGATACGTTTGTAGTAATCAATCAATTTGTTGTCAGATTTTTGTTGTTGAAATCTCGTGACTTGCATATTCCAATCCAAGCCGAGTTTGAAGTATCGTCACTTTCATCACTGTAACCCTGGTAGTTAAACTTCAACTTCATGGCTGCCCTGCGAATCCTCAACCGCAAATCACCTGGTATCGATAACCCTATTGCATTAAGCTGATTTTTCAAGAGTTTCTTTCTGCCGCGCGTCCTTTTATCACCCCGCGATCATTAGCGATGCATGAACTTCCAAATTTACTGCTTTTCTAATGATGCCAGTGTCCCTCGTTATCATTCGACTCACCGTCCTGACCCCAAAACTAAAGTGCAGTCCTTGATCCAATCTCTTCCAGGCAATTCGCTCATGTCAAAAACTGGAATAATCACTGCTGCGACTGGACTAGCCTCGATCCTTCTAAGCAAGGAAATCTACGTTGTGAATGAAGAGACTGTTATTCTCATCGCCTTCTCTATCGTTTTATATCTAATCGCCAAAACGGGTTCTCCAGCCTATGTTGAATGGGCCGAAGGGCATATCAACCGAATGAAAAGTGTTTTGAACAAAGCCCGGGAGGATCATACTCAAGCAGTCAAAGACCGAATTGACAGCGTCAGTGAAATGAAGGGCGTTGTCGATGTTACCAAGGCTCTTTTTGCTGTCTCCAAGGTATCTCGTGTCGTTTTGACAATGTGTTAAACCGCAAGGAAACTGTTCAAGAAGAAGCAAAAGCCTACGAGCTAGAGCAGAAAGTTGCTTTCGCCCGTGAAGCCAAGGTAGTCCTAGATTCATGGGTCCGATATGAAGTTTCTGTCCGACAAAGTGAGCAAAAAACACTCGCAGAGTCAGTCATCGCCAAGATTCAAAAAGAATTGAGTAATCCGAAATTCCAACAACAAATCTTGCAACAAAGCATTGCCGATGTTGAACGTGAGATTTTGCATTATTGACATTGTTTTAACAATAGGAATCGTTGCTGGTGCCAAGGCTTGAAAGCCCGTTTAATATTGACTACATATGACATACGATTATATATTCGTTACTAAACCAGATGCCAAATTTCTAAAGACATTTTCTTGCAAGCCCCATACCATTTCACAGTAATATAATGCTCGGATAGCTACAATATCAGCACTGTGACATCTTTTTATTCTACCTCTTATTCTATCATCTTTGCTCTTTATAGCAGCATTTTTTATGTCGATCCAGGAAAGCAACGGCTCGGCAATAAAATGAGAAAAAGTGTTTTCCAGGCAAATTTCTTTGACTCGTCGATATAAATTCTCTTCAAAACAATCTGAAAATTTTGGTAAATATTGTTGTAGAATATGCAGTGCCTGTACTGCTTCGAATAACTCCAGACTTGGTCTACCTTGTTTAGCGAGAGTAATTGCACAATGCAAGAGAATGTCGTCGAGTTCAACGTTCTCCTTTTGATTTGATGATTCACGTTTAGAGTTGACGCATGCCATACCTAAGGCTGCTGTGAGTTGCGCAAAGTTTCAAAAACGCACCTTCTGATGCGACATCACAACTTTCAAGCTCATACGCGTGCTGCAAATCAATGAGTCAGGATCTAGAATACGTAATACAGACAAGTGGATAAGCGGTAAGAGAGCTGATGTTAGTTTATCCCATTACAATTTGAGCGCGTACAGTCGCCTAGAAATCCTTGTAATACAGTGTCCTCCATCAAATAACACTCAATTAACCCCACCCAGTTATAATTCGCCGATGCAATTTGATCATCAAAGAAATTTACAAACCCCAAGGCATAGCTATAGAGTCAATCGTAACATTACAAGTACTCTAGACTCTTTATTCCCTGAAAACGTATTCCAATCCCCCTCCGTGACTTCGCAAGGTGACGGTTGTCTGTCTTTGGTATAAAGATTTATAGCAATTTCATAAAAGTCATATATTTCTGATCCTGTTGTCCCAAGCGCATATGCGGCACATAGATACTGCCCTTTAGTTTACTTCTTTACCGAGTGGGCGACCTCGATTACGGTGTTGAATGAAGATTCGTCTTTGTTCAAGATTGAGTAACTTTGGTGGTTTGCACGAATTAGCGCGGCAATCTTTTGCTTGGATGTCGCAGGAGACGAGTTTGTGAGGCCCATGTTATAGTGAAGTATGTAGTTGTAAGCGCAAGGGGTATATTTTACCATTACGGAAGGAAGGCTGGCCATAATATTACGTCATTCGCAGTCTTGGTAGATGCTTTCAAAAACGCCACATCAATCATATACATCATCATCAAGATATAGATGACAGGATCAAGTTATTTTTCTCTCTGATTCATTTGGATTGGATTGGCTTGGGTCTTGTTTAGTTTCTATTCTGCTATCTTCATACAACGAATCCTCCCTATAACGAACGGTACACACTGTCAAGTCACATTCTTTATTACCAGGTTTGGCTGTATATCAAGTAGATTCGAAGAATACCTGGCCAAAGTTCAAGCATTCACTTAGGCTAGTTCTCGCTACAACTCAGTCTTATTCGTACTTGAGTTCAGACACTTACAGTAGTCCTAACCAACTAATCTCGATTAAATATACGCAGTACATATATCACTGATTATGCCAAAGGAAATTCCTAAACCCGTCCCAGGTATCGGCCCTGGAATAAAGATAGACCATGCTGTTCCTCATACTAGGCTGGACAAGTTCAGGATAGTATTTGAACAGCCACATCACTGTTCCCCATGTTAAACTCGCAAACAACGGCCAAGCATGATACTGGATCCGTTCTTTTGCCGGAAGCAGGTTTTTGTGGATTGGCAGTTTGGCTAATGCAAGCATATTACGAGCGAATACATAGAGCACGATCTTGGGGTGAGACATGCTTTTTTGGTGGAACATACCTGTTGATTGATATTGTTACTGCGGCGAAATACAATATAACCGCCCAACAGACCTGCAATAAACGGATCCGCAGAAGTTTCTTTTCCCTGGCCGAGGATGGATAATAGCAGCATTGCAGTTTTGTATATGGTGACATACAAGCCGAGGTTCTTTGCGTGTGTCTTGGTCGCCATAAAGACCCAATGCATCTTGTCACGGACCCTGCAGATATCATCAAGTGTAATTATAACGTTCCGTACGATCCGGTCTTAAATAGCATGGCCATGACTGCGGCATGGGAAAACCTGATCTTTGTGCCATACACCAGACCATTACGCAGACCTTTGACAACTGCAAGAAACGGCCTGTTTTTTGGATCGAGCAGAAATTTCAAAAGAGATTCCTGGATGTCAGAATAACAAGCGAATGCATTGCACAAACCCTGAGGTGTTCGAGTAACATGATAATGATAAGCGCGGGAAAGGTTACTATGTAAATAAGCGGTTTCAGGGGAGTTTTCAGTAGGAATGTCCTCCATCGCGCCTTCAATTTCATTTACCCAAGAATGTTCCGAGATTATTCTGCGAATGCAAGGTCCAGACAGCGTGAAGAAGATGGCACTGTTCAAATTACAATCTTGTGTCGGTGATCTGCAGTTTATAGATATTTTTCTAGCATCGGACGGTCTTCTTCATCTCGTCAATTGCATAAGCTCGTCAACCGGAAATTCGCTTGCGTATGGTTTATCCTGCTTTGAAAAGCTTTTGGAATGCGATCTTGGCTGGAGTGCCGCTGATTTCGAGTTTATCGACAAGGTACTCCAGATCTTCCAGTATAAAACCACTTAGTATTACAGCTCGTTAGTCTCATCAGCGATGATAATCCCTCAGTCAACATTCTGCGTTCTGCAACAGCCATACTCGTCCACCTTTCAAACAAGGAAATCGCAACATTCACGACGCAGCAGTCGTCTCTTCTCAGAATTTTGATTACTCGTCTCAATTCAGCTGACCACATGTTGTCTGCAAACTCTTTGTTACTCATCAATTCTCTGCTACGTTCTGCTTTAAAAGGTCCTTTATGGAGGAACTTTATGAAAGAGAGCTATCAATTTGGATTGTTCAAAGCCGTTTCAGAGCTGACTCTATCCGGAACACGAACAAACGACCTTGCATACCCTCTACTTGATTTCCAATCTCTGGCAAAAGGCGTGATGCGGCGCTGGATGAGTGTCGAAGTCGATCTTGAGGACAACGAACATCGTTCAATTTTTGATGAACTCTGGAAGATATCCGGACAGGTTGATGATGGACGAAAGTGGGTCAAACTCGGGTTTGAAACAGAGAATCCAGCTTATGAATTTCTATCCGTCGGTTGGTTTGGAGTTATGAATCTTCGAGGCTGTGCCTTAAAAGACGAATTGAGTTTCCGGCGAGTATGCCGCGATTCTCGAATCCGCTCCTTACTGCTAGTTGATTACGGAGCAAGAAGCCAAGCCGGAGAAATCTCGTTTTCCAGTGGCCCGTGCGAGTGTGACTGTCACTCTTTTGTTATCCGAGATATTCGAACTAGTGACAGAGGACTTGCCTCGAGACATGCAGACTATGAGCATGAGAACAATGAGTTCGCTTTTATTACATATCCCGCGACTACATCGGACCGGATTGAAAGCATTTCAAAAACTCTGGGAAGAATCTCTTGCCCAAACTGATGATTACGAAAAGATCCGCAATCTTGCGGAATTTCTACTAAGAAGAGTAGTTGGAGATAGAAATCGAGAAATCGAGGTGGTAGAACATGAGCTTTGCGACTTTGATTATCATGAACTTCGAAATGCTCAGTTGAAGGAGTTTCAACAAGTCAAAGAGGAACCTTGGCAAGTAGCTGTGCAGGCACTAAATGAAAGATTGAAACAAGATACTTATCAATTCATAAAAGCATCAAGAGTGGCTTGTCTTCTCAAAGGTAGTTGGTTTGCACTGAAACCGGGTGCGTTAAAGAATGAAGGAAAGAGCATAATAAAGAAGAGACCTCTGATGAAGTGGAGATTTGTCAGATTGAGTCCTAATCGGTACTTGACTGTATTCTAGTATGCTAAGATGATAGGAAAGCCATTCATTACGGAGACTTTGAAATAAACGGCGAAAATATTAAAATTGAAGATCTCGGAGAGAAAAGTAAGCGATTTTCTGGGCACTAGTACTCATTTTAGTCGAGTTGTCAAACATTTCAAATGTCGTTTCTTTGCCATCAGGCTTTACCATGAACCGGAAGTTGGATAATAAACGTGTTTCAGTTGTCAGCTCAAATGTCCCTGAGCCTTTCTCATTTGCCATTTTTGGACACACTAAGCTGGTTCCGAATTCTACTGCGACGAATCCAGTTGTTCTTTTGACGCTATGTGCTGAGAATAATCTGTCTGCATCTGAATGGATCGACGGATTGCTCATGTTGATTCGAAAGCCGCCTGTCACGTCGGAAACCCTTTCACTTGTAACAACCTTGGTAGAAGTAGGCATCAAAGTATGATGATGTGTTGCCGGTAGTCTAACTATAGGTAAAACTGTTGGATTTACGAGCAGAGCAAATCACTGTTCCCCAGGTCGCACCCCCTATTCCAAGTCGTGACGGATTGACTGCGAATTTTTGGTTTGATAGTTTTGAGTAACGGTAGAATTATAGGATAAAATACAGTATAATACGACATATGAACGACAGACAGCAACCAAGAGAAAAGCACTCGTACTCAATGACGGACTTGATTCTGAGCTTTCAGGAGTGTAAAGGCGACTTCCTTCTCTCTCTCAAGGGCGCGGTTTATGGTCTTTCTTGATTCAACTTCAGCCTCGAGAGTTTGAATGCGAGCAGTGAGCGACAAGATTCGATCGTCACGTTCTTTCAGAGCGGCTCTTGCGGCATCTCGACCTTTGATTATACCCTGGGAGACCCGTTCTTGTCTGGAGGTGAGATTGCAGAGTTCACTCGCTAGTTGGGGGTCCTTTATTCTACGCAGGATATCATGAAGGGATGGTTTGACAGGGGAGAGAAAAAAGGGGGGCGGAGGGGATGAGTGATGGGTTGTTGGTGGTGTAGCAGTCTGGACTTCATGGGCTGTTGGAGTAGCAAATGGGTCTGATTTGTGATTTTCCCGGAACGGGGTGTCCTTGTGTGGAGTTGCAAAGAAAGGAGATTCACCCTCAGACTCTGAAGTGCTCTCTGCACTTGGTGTAATAGCTCTTTTGGGGGAGCTCTTTGGTGGAGATTGCACTTTCCCCTTGTCCGATGTTGATATCTCTCGAGTCGCTGCAGACAAATTCCGCGGGCTATCACTATCAGCTTCCCGCATTCGGGCTTCGTCTGCCCAGAGGAAGAAACGGCCTGGATGTCAGAATAGAAGCGAGCGGCAAGTACAGCGCAAGTCATTTTCAGCGGAACATGCATAGAACCAGCGACCCTGCAGAGTCAAAAAAATAGAAAACAGTGCATAGAAGACACCTTGTTGGAAGAAATATCACTACGGACCTGCAAAAAGGCAGCAGGTAGACGCGGTTTGCAATTGCAATACCAATTTTTTGATGGTGGCGGTGAATAGTAGCCTGGGCCCATCAGTTACGCTACTATTCACCAGCACCATCCTCATCTGCCCATTACATCTATCATCACCACCACCATCAAACTAGTACAAACTACGCAATACTATGACTATAAAAAGTACAGTGAGTATCTGCCGCTGCTGGAATTCGCATGCCGGTAATAAACTATATGCACTGCATACACCGTATAAACAACATCGACTGTATTCATCCCATACACAGCATACTCCGCATACTCCGCATACAACTACAGAAGGTAAATAATATTCTGCGTCTACTAATCACAGACTTTTCCTCTTGGCGTTCGCCGTTTCTCCTTGTCATGCTCTTCGGAACTGCCTACTACGCCGATCAGGTCTATGCAGAATCGCATAACGGCACTTCTTTCATTTCTTCCTGTCTCTCATCCTCCATCGACAAGTCAAATACCAACCTTGTTGAATCTTACAGAGTCCAAATGGCCCGTGCTATTGCCCGTGAGCGCATTCTCCTCCAGCAAGCACGTCTGCCGTCCTCGTACGATCTCTCAAACGTTCAGTACGCTCCTTCAAACCTCATACACTCACCTCTACAGCAATGTTCTCACATCAGGGTCCCCTTTCAACGTACCCGTAGGGGGAACTGGCGATTTTTCCACCTTTGAACAAAGAGAAAACAGTAAAGTTGCCAACCGTCGTTACCGCGACAGTATCAGGCACGAAATAGACGCAGAAATTCTCAGGTGGCTTGGCATTGAAGATAAGGCTACTGATATCCTCCAAAACATGTAGACTACTGATTATATGCTCATTATTTCATCTACTCGCTCTTTTTGGAAAACTTCGCTGCCATGGTATGCTTTTCCACTTCCTTTACAGCTTTATCCATCCAAGTTTCAAACACCTCTTTGACAAAAATTCCATCTCGAGTGAACCAAGTAGGAAAAACGCCCTTGATCTCCACCGTCTTGCGCGAGTGTTCAGGGTTAACCAACAGCTTCAAATGATACGTAGGGTCAAACTTGCCGCAGTGACTCGATATTCGGATCTGCACATCAGCATTCTTTCCAGTGCGGGTTCACTGTTTTGCCATCCTTTTCTCCTACGTAGACGACTTTCTTCTCCACCAACCAAGTCCAAAGCATCATCGCCCCGTCAAGCAAGAAATATGACGGTGCGCCAATCCATGTATAGAACTTTGCCGCTTGGAAACCAACAAGATAGTCGTAGCCCGCAGTTGCAGCAGCAACCAGTACCGCAAAATAGCCAAGAGCCAGTCTCACGTCCAGCAAGTAGTTTGATTGCCGGTAGCCTTTATCATTCATATACTGCACTTTAGTACCTTGATAATCCACAATACATACGACAGCTATAGCATCGTCGCTTGCGTTCTTGAGATCCGCGAGATTGGAAGTATTGGGCCTGCTTTCGCTCATTTGGAGTTTGGAATACGATTGAAGTGGTCGTGTTCTAACCTCCTGAATTTCTATGAACGACCAGGACCTGTTTCTAGATCCAGGCAAGGTCAAAAATCACCAATTTTAACATGTAGCTTTGCGCAATTGGGTCTTGCTTCCTATATGGTTCGTCATGATCTTGGTTGGAATTCTTCGGCACAATATTACCTTGCTTGTGCAATCAGCACCAAAGAAACAGACCCTCAAAGCACTTCGGGAACAGTATTTTACTTGTCCCGATAACCATTAAACACAAGACTTCACCTTCAGAAAGGCTCAATTGTTCGCAACAACGCTAATCATTTACCCCCCTCTGCTTTCGAAACACGGAAGCGGTATCTCGCCACTGCGTTCCATGCAGGAACCTTTTTGAAGGATCCAGAATCAAAGGGAAAACCACCTGCCAATCCAATGACCGATCCCGCTGGAATGGATGCTATGCTTTCCATGATGAAGGGGAATATGGCCAATATGGTGCCCCAGGCCATTATCATGTCGTGGATCAACTTCTTCTTCACCGGCTTCATTCTTAGTAAGAGACACATTTCCATCTTTCTAACTAGTAAGTCAAACTTCCATTTCCTCTGACGATTCGGTTCAAAAGTATGTTGCAATCGGGAATTCGTACAGGCGACCTTGACGCTCGGTGGGTTTCAAGTTTGTCGTGGTATTTTTTGAATTTATTTGGTCTACGTTCAGTGTATTCACTGATTCTAGGCGATGACAATGGTACATGTCCCCTCGGACTGACTAACCCTTTGAGCGGCCGATATGCAGGCGATGAGTGGTATGGCTGGAGCAGCACCAATGACCTTTGCTCCCGGCCAGGATCCTCACAAGATGTTTGTTGCAGAGGCAGATAATCTGGAGCTGGTGCAGCATGAATGGATTCTAAATGGCATAGAAACCCGGATTCTTGAAAAATTTAAGGTCAAATAAAAAAGATATTTCTCCTATATCACTTTTTTATTCACAAAAGTCCAGAGGCGTTGATCCATTTATGTCTACAGTCAACAGCTTCTTTTCGCACGATCCTTAGTGGGTCGTCGAGTGACCCGAGTAACCCACGAACGACTTGATCTTTGAACGGGTGTATCAATTCGTACCGGATACTCCCAGGAATGATAGACAAACATTTAAGAGCGGCGAGCCGCACGTTCTAGTACGTCAGACGAGTTTCAGGCAATAGTACCATCGTGTTGATTTCAGACAGTTGAATGGCCTTTAATAGTTGTGGAACAATTGTAGCAACATGCTCAGAGATAAGAGCAGGACTCTTGAATATTGTGACGTATAATGTATCAATTGTTGACGCCTTTACATTTGAATGATTTAGGGTAAGACTTTCAAGCAACAAGGGTAGAATCTCTGGTAAATCGGAGGAATATATCTTTTGAGGGGTGTTCGCGAGCAAGTTCGATAATGCAATGAGGTAATTCGGTTTGATACCTGATTCTAATGAAATGATTCAACAAGGAATCTCACCAGCTTGAGCAGCTTTAAACCCGTCGAACAATCGAGGAAGACAAAATACAAAGAATCGCTGTTTGTGTAGGATGCGAATGACTGCGTGGTTTGTAGGATTCAGAATTTCGTGATCTTGAGAAAGTAAGGCAAATCCAGCTGCAGCTTGGTGGCCCATGATAGAATCTGCCAATCTCGCGATGACTATCTCGATTATTTCGAACGCGGTCTTGTGTGTCCTCAACAGCAATGGTTTTGCAATCTGCAGTCAGCGTAGAGAAAAAGAAAATTACGTTGAGTAATAAATGTAATGCTCTAGAAGCAATCTCTGTAGAATCCAACATTGTTTTTAATTTTTCAATTTCTGGGCGTATAATACAATTGATTTCGTCGTCGCTGAAATATTTATTGAAAAGACAAGCTAATATTAAATTGAACTGGACTGTTGATTCATCAGGGATAGGATCAGCGACTCTAGCCACAAGATTTGAAGCGAATAACTGTAGATTAATGTTTTCAGGAAGGGGTGTCTAGTCGTTAATTTAGGATTAAAAAGTAAACTTGCACTGCGTTTGAGAGCGGCAAAGCCATAGATAAAGATAGAAAGTGTTTTTATCTGATCCAATGAAGCGTCGGGGGTCATGGGAGCAAATTCTATTGATTCACTTGACCATATTGATTTGTCGTATGTAACAAATAGTGAGAAAAGGTTTACAGCATGTTTCAACTGAAGAGTCTCATTGTCGTTTCTGATGATTATATTGACGATTTGTGCGGCAATCTTGAGAATTTGGGGTTGCAAAATATATGACGAGGTGTGCTGAGTAGATATTGTCATGATTTGCGCCAACAACCGGTCTGCAAGGGGAATTCTCATGGATGGATTGGATTCATACCATTGTTGCACGACAGCAAGAATTGTAGCGAAGACTGCAGTGAGGTAATTTCCTAGGCCGTTCCTAACGAGCTCATCCACTTTTGCTGTCAGACGAATAAATAGGCATTCTATTATAGGTGCAGATTTTGAAAGTTGACTCAGAGCGCTCAATACTCTTTTATATTCGTCGTTTGTGGGCAGTAAGGGAAGACGGGACAAGAATTCTGGAAAAGAGCTTTCAATGATGAGTTGGCTTCTATAGACTGAGATATTTGCGAGGGATAGTAAAGCTTCCTGACTGGAGATGTTATTCAAGAAAATGTTAAGAGGTACCTCAGATCGAGATTTTCGTCTTGCAGGGCAATTGTATTAAAGTATTGGATAATCTGGGATACTTGAGAATCATCGAGCAGGCCGCTGATATCACAGAGTTTTGATAAGCAGCGCAAGGAAACTGTTTTTACATGACAATCACTACTTGAGAGGAATTGTGCGAGGATGCCTAGGATGTCGTCTTTCTGTGTCATTTCGAATATATCGTCATTTCGTTCAAATATATTGTCGTCTCCAGTCATCATTTCGTCCTCTTTCTGTGCAGAGACACGGATCAAGCTGCGAGGATAGAGGAGTGCAGAACCGAAAAGGATTTCGTAGCAAATGTCTAGTAATGCAATCTGGTTTGAAACTTGTTCGGTTTCTTTCAGGGACTGCAAGACGAACGGAAGCATTTCCTGCAGAGTTGAAATGTTTGAAGGTCGAGATGCTTGTGAGGTTGAGCCGAGTATACGTCCAGCAGCTCGCAAGGCCTTTGAATCTGTGATTTGAGAATGGCATTCGTGAAAGACGATTTTGAGGAATCTTGAGAGAGGAGTATTTGGAAGAGGATTGTCGAGACCGCGGGAGAGAGTTTTGATGGCGGAGATAATGACTAAGAGTGCGTTAGAGACGAGTTGTTCTTCTCCTGGTTGGAGTATTTCGAATTTGACAGAGTCCCAGATTTGGGTGATAAAAACGACAATTTCACGGGGGCCAAATATCTTGCAGCAGAGAGCAAGAGTCTCGAGTACATCGATCTATGAGTTATGGTAAGAAAGTAGGGGGTGAATACCTTTGCTGACAAGGTTGGCGAGTTTAGTTTGTCGAGCAGCATGGGAATTGCTTCCGGAGCAAAAAGGGGAGTTGCAGCAATACATTCTCTGATATCAGAAAGACAGCAGTTGAGAATACCTGAGGCGTTGTTTGAGATCATTGGCGGTTATACCGTATGGATTGTCTGGGGGAGGACGAAAAGTGATGGGAAAATAGCAGACTACGATGTCGAAAAGCGACTCTTGATTAGATGAATTGGAAAAAAAAGTACGGTGAGATGTTTTGAAATATCAAATTCTGCCAAAATGACTTTCAAGATGGAAAAGGCGAGCATGAGATTTCGCGGATCCTTTTCGCCATCGACGATTGCAGCGAATCCTGAAATAAACTCGCCGCCGGTTGAAAATGCTCCTGAAAGATGAGCTTCAAATGCAGATGCTATGCCTTTGCGATGATTGGCGAGAATATGGTGGAGCAGTGAATAAACGAGGAAACGAACGCGCTGCGGCTGGTGGTGCAAATCGCCAATTGCAAAGATGCTTTATCGTATTAGTCGAGCTATAACGACAACATACGAATTGCAGATCAGCGATACATCTGCGGCGGTGAGTGCAGACATCTGCGATATCGAACACAGCGAATATAGCGCGGGGTGCATGTCAGAGTCTTTATTTTCTCGCACATCGTCTAGATATGCACACAGAAATTGCACTACAGCAGAAATCTGCGAAGGAACGAGCAATGTTTGAGGCAAACGATTCAAAACTGCACCGAGCAGCAAAACTCCTGCAATTTCAGTCTCGCATAACCCCCCAAAAAAGAAGTACCGCGCGCTTTAATTGAAATATCTGAGGCAGCCAAACATTCGCAACCAATGCGCTCTACCAGCTGAAACAAAGTATTTTTTCCAGCTGAAATTTCTGTCGCATCAGGTAAAATGCCATAATTATGCAACCTGCAGCGATCTGCCTGCTGTGTTCTGCGAGTTCCTGCGCTGGTCCGTCTGCGCGTGCGGAATACAGAGCCGCCGCAATTTCGTCCATTCTGTTTTTGGTTGTGGGTCAATTAATATCAGGGTGCGTTCGCCAACCACCAATTTGACCCAAATATCATGACGCAATCGAACCTGGCTATAGGGAACTTCCATATAACGAATTCAACTGGCTTCCAAAGTTGGTTGTATGGGGTCTAACGAATTGAAATCTTAATACGAAGTTCGTTAAATTAATGCGAAATTCGTTATATATAAAAATGAAGCGCCGTTCCGGAGTTACAAATGAGCAAAAGATTGCTCTGCCTGCCCGCCACCGCCTGAATCCTCATCAGGAATATAAGACTTTGAACCAGCCATACAATACCTATTGCTGCATCCTCTGTCTTTGAGATCCTCTCACCACAGAATAACATCCTAGACTCTTACACCCTAACAATCCAAGAATCAAAGTGTCAAAATGTTGATTGGCCTGAATTGGAAGCTGCATTGCATGAATGGACAACAAGGATGCAAGAGCAGATTATTATAACTGGAGTCTACAGTGTTGGGGACGGGCCAAAGCCCATGGGCTTTTCTGAGGGTCCGGCCCAGCCCATGGGCTGGGTAAGGATATACACTCCAGTATATCCTTACCGAAGACGGAAATGGTAGGGTGGCTGCTGATGAGGCTTGATATAAATATTATATAGTGCTGGGAATGGGGGAGGCTAGGTATGTTCCCCTCATGCAAGGATAGGGAGGGGACATGGGAGGTGAAGGGCTACGTAGTATTATTTAATATCACGTGAAAACCCCTGTTTCGGCCGATGGGCCAATGGGCCGGGCTTTTTTCTTGGCCTGTACTCGACACTGACTGGAGACTTGTTACAAGAGAAGGACCAATTCTTTTCTCATGAATCCCTGCAGGTAGGGGTTAGCAATGGGTGGCTTATAGGTTTAAGACTCGTGATAAAATTAGATGTTCAGCATGACGAAGCAGGAGGTGTGGAGTAGGGCCCCCATGAATCTTGTTGTGAAGTGTCCCATAGATTCTACTCAACCTAGGGCACAATGTGGCTCAAATCACAACAACGTTGATGTATACATCATCATCAAGATATAGATGGCTGTATCAAGTTATTTTCGTCTCTCATTTATTTGGTTTGGATTGGCTTGGATCCTGTGTTTTCTCTCTTTTGCTATCATGATATAACGAATCCGCCTTGTAACGAACTGAACACCCTGCCCAGCTACATTCGTTATAAGCAGGTACGACTGTATTAGGTAATTTTGGCAAATTCCAACTTCCTTTTGTGATATTCGTCGCTAAACCCGTTTTGTGGCGTCAACAGAAAGAGATATTACAATTTTAATTTCCACCAGAAAGTATGATATGTATTCCCTGTGTTAGCATATCGTGATTTATTTTTCTGGTGGCTGGCGAGCTCACCCTTAGCAATAAAATTTTAAATAGGACTACCTCTACTAATATGGCTGAACACGCCTGCCGTATCCTTTAAATCCTCTTGAACATTTTTAATAATCCAGGAAAAATACTTGCGTGTGCAATCGCAAAGCACTATTTACACGATCTGGCCGTGCGGGCGGCTGCTCTGCCTGTGCCTCCTCGCCTTGTTGGTCTACTCGCGAATAATGATCCAGCGGCCAAGAAATACGCAGACTGGACGGCGAAGACTGCGCAAGAGATTGGATTCTGCTTTGATTTGCGTGTTGTTGAGGACAAGGATGAGATCGAGGACACGATCACGCAGCTCAACAGCGACGAGACGGTAGATGGAATTATGATATACATGCCGGTGCATGGAAACAAGCAGGACCAGTATCTGCTGAATTGTCTTTCTCCTGAAAAAGACGTTGAGGGATTATCCCATCTGGATCTGTACAACATGTACCACAATATCCGGTTCCTCGACCAGAACCAGAAAAAAAAGAGCATCCTGCCGTGTACGCCGCTGGGAATCGTCAAAGTGCTCGAATATCTGCAAATCTACCATCCACTGCTCCACCACGGCAATCGCCTCTATGGCAAAACTGTTCTCGTCGTAAACAGATCAGAAGTCGTTGGCCGTCCGTTGGCTGCTTTATTGGCAAACGATGGCGCAACAGTTTACAGCCTGGATCTGAGCGGAATGCAGCTGTTTACCCGAGGCGCAGGAATAAAACTGCGTTGTCATCATGTAACAGACATCAGCAATCCGCTTTCTGAAATTGCTCCAAAATGCGATGTCATTATCACCGGAGTCCCTAACCCAGCGTACAAGTTTCCTACAAACTTGATTCGCGATGGTGCAGTCTGCATCTGCTTCTCGTCGTACAAAAATTTCCAAGATGACGTCCAGGAACGGGCGTCCATTTATGTTCCGTCGATTGGAAAGGTGACAATCGCAATGTTGTGCAGAAACCAGCTTCGTTTGATTGAGAATAGGACTGTTTCATCGTAATTAAGTCGACTTGGGTATCCATTACTTACTTTATCATCATTTCATGCCATTGCTCTTTATCATCATTCATCCCATAACTCTTTAATTTCATGTCATCACTTTTTATCAACTATCATTTCATCCCATCACTCTTTTTTACGCCATTTTCACTCTTTTTACATCTTTGCCATCTTCATCTTCATCACTCTCGTCTTTGCGTTTCAGTCCCTTCATTTTCCGCGTTTGCAACTTGCTCAAATCCTGTTTTCCAGTATGAACTCTCGCAATCTTGTCACCAATACTGTCCACATCAACATTCTTCTTCTTCTTCATTTCCAGTTGCTTGGGTCTCCTCATGGCTTCTTTCAAAATATCCTCCGCAGCTTCCTGGACTCTACCAACCTGGAAATCTATACGCGGCCCCATCTCTACAAGTTCAACCCGAGGTAATTTATGTCCACTCTTGCACGTAGAAATTGAATATACTCGAAAATGAACACGAGGAATTGGCTGCCCATCTACTGCTTCGTCTGCAGAAATAACAATCATCTGCTGAAGACCAGCAACATCAATCAAAGAAGCATCTTGCCCGCGGAAAAAATCAAGAAAAAGAGACCGAATATGACGAAATGTAGGATGAGCCTCGAATATTGGACCGCAAAAAAGCATGACGGGTCGCATTCCGACTGCAGTCTTGGGCGTCTGCATGATTAGCCCCAGAATCAAAAGAGTAATCCACCTTGAAATTCTTCAAAGATGTAAATTTCACCATAAGCAGCTCAATCATATCCAACACATGATAGTCAAACATTCGAGCCCAAGTCAAATTATTCGGCCGTTTCTTTGAATGTGATCCAAATACAATTAAACTGGCATCATTTTTCTGGGCAAAGAACTCGAGGCTCGATCCATCTTCAAAAGGACGGATCATGTTGCGTTTGGTAAAATTAACTGCTGCTGGTTTTTTTAATGAGTACTAGGCGGTAAATAAGAGGATTTTGCATAGAAAAAAGTATACAAGATCGGTTAAAGCCTGGGTCACATCGTTTGAAGTCGAGGATCCACGAACAAAAATTGCTTTTTTGGCATTTTCCTTGAGTTTTGGCTCACGCGCATCTAACACACGTTTAGACCTTGCGTTTTTTGGTTTTCTGGAAAAGAATTAGTAGAGCTCATAAAATAGATTTGTACATTGTTCGAAGCATTACAAGTCAACGTCGAGAAAAAAGATAATTCCTGGTACCATAACCGCGTGTCCTCACCACCATAAAATATATACGAATATAAAATAGTAACAATCATGTTTAGGTCGTATCTACTCGATCTGATCACTGGATTTATCCTGGTAGTTGGGGGATGCTCAGGCTTTTACTTGTCTCTCTTAGCATCGCACCCTTATTCATCGTCAATATACCTGAGACGCAAGCGCAAATTTCTCGCTGAAAAAAGTATAAAAGAAATGAGCTATATTGATTGCATAGATCTGTCACTGGAAAGTCTCGCGGTACTCGCCAATGGTGCAAATCTCAACCTTTCAAACGTGTATACTGTGTACTTTTATCATCAATGACCGGCTCACAGGGCCACAAAAATACTCGTTAATAGACTTGCCGAGTCATTGACGCTTCTTGAACATTCCTTGATATCAGATGATCGCAATGAGCGCCTAAAAGTTCTCAAACTGGTCTTATTTTGTGTTCAGTTCAATCGTGAGTCGTAATATCTGACATCCTTAACTATTTAGCGTCGGTGAGATACAAGCTTGTAGCATATTCGTTTCTCCTTGCTCTCACGACGAGTCTCTTGAATGCCTTGGATGACAATATTTCCGCCTCTGTATCACGGTCCATGAGTGGAGAAACGGAGGCTTTGCAAATCCTCAACTACATTATGCTTAGTGGAGAGAAAGCAAGGGAACTAGCTCTCTCTGCTGGAATTATTTATTACATTAGACGTTATGACATCTCTGAGTCCGATCCTCGCGAGCTTGGTCAGACTGAATTAGACAGAGCCTTAATTGATGTCATAAGACGTTTGGGGGAAATCGAAGAAGGCAGAAGAGCACTCGAGGACGCGCAATTGCTGCCTAGTGATATCAATACAGATATCAGCCTATTGGAAGCGGCAAACGAGGGAGAGGAGTAACTAGTCGTTTGCATCTTTTATTTGTTCGCTATGTAGGTGATGGTTGATTTACGGCCTCCAGCAGTTCATCGAACTCGCCATTTTCCACCATTTCTTTTACAATATCCAGACCTCCGACTAGTTCTCCTTTGATATATAACTGAGGGAACGTTGGCCAATCTGAAAATTCTTTAAGACCTGCAGAGTTAATGGATACCACTGATACTCCAAACCTTGGCGAACTTCGTCGTCTGCGAGAATGTTGAAGAAGCCGAAACGCACTCCACGGTCCCGTAATATCTGAATTATCTGACGACTGAAACCACACTGAGGCTGCGCTGGGGTACCTTTCATGAATAACATGACAGAGGCTGCTTTTACGAGTTTTCCTAGTCGAGTGTCTAGATCCTCTTCTCCCTGTGCGAAATCTTTATCGGGGGATGATGTGTAATCAACTTTTTGTGCAGGTGGAATGGTGGATAAAGATGAAAATTTGCCCAAGGCAGCTGTGAGTTCTATAGGATTGACGCCCGATACTGTAGCTACTTTTTCGTTATTCTAAACGGTTATACAGTGTGGAATTCAGCCAAAAAACCTTGAGAATGACAAAGAATGGGACGGCCGATACATCGAATCTCTCGGTTATATCTCCAAGCTCTTCTGCTTCAATCTATAGCGATATGAAAAAGGAATGAAGGGCGATCTGTACTCTGCCAAAAGAAATATCTGGATGTTTTGCTGAGAGTTCTGAAAAGACTTGATCCATCTGTTTGCATGGTGCGGCCCAATCTGCCCAAAAGTAGAGTACTGCAACGCCTTTTTCTGCATCTTTGCAAAACGAATCAAAAGTTTGTTGGTCTTGAATATTGTGGAGGATCATGGTGCAAGGTTGGCGGTTATGACAAAAGAACTTGACTATCACCATTTACCTCAACACCTCCAATGGTACATCAATAAATTTCCCTTCTGATTTATAAAGACAGATCGCTCAAATATATTAACTGTGGATCAGGATCTGCCACCTCCAGTCACCGCTCGTTCACCAAATACTCAAAATCCATCGCAAGCGACCAAACAATCTATTTTCCAATTGTCTTCTCATCCAATCGCGCTCTTCTTCTTCTTGGCATTCAGAAGTGGTATCAGCGTATATTTAACATGGGTGCTAAAAATGAGCCGCTTTGACAATATACCTGCTTGGCCTCCTATTTACATCTAATTTGTGCGTCTATATCTCTCATGCGAGCTCATAACATACATTAGCATCTTTGTGTTTGTCATAATCGTATTACTGCTCGCATTTGATTTCTGGACAGTAAAAAATGTCAGCGGCCGGCTGCTAGTTGGACTCAGGTATGGAGTCAAAGGTGTTGCAATTGTGCTAAATACAAGATGGTGGAACGAGACAGAGAGCAATGGAGAGAGTGTTTGGGTCTTTGAAAGCGCAGATGTATACATTACCCAAGAGAATATGTTCTAAGAAGTAGCCTCAAAAACGGATCAATCCTACAGATTCGCGGCTCTTTTGGATTGTGTTATATATAGTACCTGTGATCTGGCTTGTTTTCGCTCTTGTCGCAATGATAAAATTCGAATTCATATGGGTAATGGCTTTGTTCCTTACAATCTTCTGACATCTCAGTTGACTTTAGTGGGTAAAATTCACTCTTAACAGAAGAAACTCATCCATTAGTCATTGCATTGACACTAAACATGGCAAACGTCGTGGCATTTACTCGTTGTGATAGAGATACCAAACAGAAATGGGCTACCGGATTTGCCGCGTCGGTTTTCTCTCGTTCAGGTGGATTAACAGGAAAAGTATTTGGGGGTCTCGCAGGAAGACTTTTTGGTTAAGAACTTTAGTGGAGTATCATATCGGTAAATAAAGCTATTGTCAAAAGATAACTGGATTTGCAAGCTCGACTAGGAACAATCATTAAGACCATATTGAGAGGGCTAGTTATTCCAAGCCCGTGTGGCGCAACGGTAGCGTGTTGGCCTCCTAACAGAGATGTTTTGTAAGCCAAAGGCTGCGGGTTCGAGTCCCGCCTCGGGTTTCAAAGGTCGCTCGTATTTTATCGAAATAACGCGCAACCAATCTGCTGTATCGTTTTTATAATCGGTTACAGAGTTTCTTTTCTGTCTAAATAGATGAATATAACTGTAAGCACATCACACCCCTGGGTGAGGGATAAGGGATGCCAAATCGCTGAAACCTTTAATGTGAGTCTCCAACTCATTGAATCTGGGGCTATAACACCTGCAATCATAAACAAGTGCGCCACCCCATCCAATGGGGTGGGGTATTCGGCGCACTGGATGTGATTAGGAGGTTTGACTAAAAACATGAGATTTCAATATGTTGTGTAATTAATATCTTCCAGGTGTTACTTCCCACAAATTATATTTTGCGCCAGTTCATCAAAATATAAAAACGAATGCTCCAAGGTCTTCTAATCTGGACATTTGTCGTTGCAATCATCTACCAATCTTCAAAGTTGTCCAAAAGTACGACGTCGCACAAGGTCTCGCACGGCGACCTTGTTCAACCGGCGTCCACCATGCTTTTGGACCAGGCTGCTTAAACGAGCTACTAGGACTTCATTTTCCCACATCAGTTTATAGCGATCTGGTTGGCCTGTGAAACGACTCCATT
>LXFE01002457.1:0-14713 GCA_001929475.1 Neolecta irregularis DAH-3 | reverse complement strand
ATCTATGTACATGAGAGCATACCTAACCTCAGTACGTGGACATGGGTTAGGTGTGCGTAATGTGACCGGTTTATATACAACTGATAACGCATCTCCACGTGAGATGGCGAGATATCCCTTCCTGATTCCTACCGTAAGAACTGTGACTCTTACAGCAGTAGAATAAGCTCAGACAAGGCACAGAAGAATGCGACATTGCTCTGTTTTATAATATCCAGTGGGAAAGTGAATGTGGTCTGATTGGATGTTGAAAATTGATATTGCTTAACATTACCAAGTGCTCATATATTTCCACTGTGTTGGCTGCAATTCTAAGCAGCAAATGACTATTATGTATTAGTATTGAAACTCTATGAATCCTATTTCAATTCGTCTTCAAGCAAGTGTAAGGCGAAAATAATTTGACCCGTAAGGGTTGACATGTCATTTAAAGTGTGACCAGCATTATTCCTTTGACGATTTCCCCCGACTTGATGCCGAGTTTACTTTTCGTACGACAAGGGAAATGTAACAGTGCGTTTGCACCAACCATACTACCTACTCGGCTACTCCTCTGTCCACCAGTTATGATTCGCGCAGTTAATCTTCCTGTTTCTTCAGAAAAGATATTCGCCCTCACAAACTCCTCACGTTCATCCAATCTCATCCATTCATCTTTCAGAACCACATGGACATATCTTTCATCTTTGAAATCGCCAGAAAGTCGACCCAAAGCAGGTAAAACGAACACAAAAGTCGTTACGATTGCACTAGCTGGATTTCCGGGTAACCCAAAAAATATTTGGCCATTAGGCGAAGTGGCGAACGTTGTTGGTTTGCCAGGCTTCATTGCTACTCGACCGAAATGTATTTTATAATCCAACTCGAGAAGAAGTGGTTTTAGTAGATCAAGATCGCCCATCGAAACGCCTCCGCTGGATATGAGAACATCAATGTTTGGTGTTTGTAATTTCTGTTTAAGTGAATCTGGACTATCATATTAACACTTATTTTGAAAATGAATTCATACTTGTCGCCGCAGATGCCAAGATCAACGACTTCGAAACTGAGAGAACGAAGAAGAGTAATAATGGCAGGTCGGTTTGAATCATAGACTTCTCCCCTCCTTATCAGTGAGCCAGGCTCAACCACTTCATTTCCCGTCGATAGAACACCAATTATTGGTCTTCTGATAACTTTTATCTCGGTCATCCCCATGCTATTCAATATTCCGACCTCACCACCGACTGAAGTAATTTTTGTACCCTTGTGAAGAACAATTGTTCTGGCTGCAAGATCCGATCCAATATCTCGTATGTTTTCTCCTGGCTTGACAGATACAAGAATCTCAATTTCCTTTTCCTCATATCCGTCTGTTGAAATAAGCGTTGTATCTTCGACCATAACAATTGCATCTGCACCATCAGGAATGGCAGCACCTGTTGCAATGCGGCTGATAAATCCCGTTGGAAGTTCCATTGTGCCGTTTGCTTTAGCATGTGCAATTGAATGAAGCCTGTAGATTCCAGGCCCATCAGAGGAATGAACTGCGTAACCATCAACTATACTGGCTCTGAAAGCTGGAACAGGGTCTCGAGAGACGATGTCAGTTGCAATAATATAATTAACCAAAGTTGAATCAATCTTCATAATGCATGTTTCGAGTGGAAAGGTATTTTGCATTATCAAAGCCAAAGCAGTCGGTAAAGGCATCAAGGGATATGGTGATACCCGTGCTCTTGCGTGAACTTGAGATCAACATCTTTCGGAATTTGAGCTTACTAGGATCACTCAACCTTGCCTTGATGTGTGCACAAGAATGTCCATAAGTATTGATTTCTCCTTGATGTATCAATCTGCTATCTCCACCAAAAGCCAGTTGACAAGCATGTTCCATAACTCCTATTATCGATGAAAGGCTCTCGATGACGGCCTTGGGGCTGCCGGGCAAAGTGACTATTATACTGTTTTGACATATTCCCGCGACAGGGCGGGATAAAATTGCCATAGGCGTATTTTTCAGGCCGCCCTCAAACATAGCATGGATCAAGCCTGGTGTTTGACGCTCTATCAACGGCAGAATTGCCTGCAACTTTCAATAAAATATCCTGAATATCACGTACTTCTGGGGTTACATCTCTTTTGCCGAAACCTGTTCCTCCGGATGTCAATATCAATGGAATTCTCTGTTGTGTCCATTCGAAAACTCGGTCTTTGATTTGTTGTGGCTCATCTGGGACAATGGCTTTGTGCAAGACGTTGAATGGCTTTTTCAGAACTGAAGAAATTGCACCAAAGGACTTGTCGGTATGTGGAGATGTTGCAGCAGTGTCGCTTACTAAATTTTTGAGATTATTTCTGAATTGTATTTACCGATGAGAATTGCAACATTAATGGTCTCCATTGGAATGGGGACGGTTTCTGGATATATTTGAGACCTAGGCGTTGGGCCAAAGCATGCTCATTCTCACATTTACGAATAAGTCGACTATTCTGTATTGTGATCGCAATCTTTTAGATAATCTTCTCCATTTTGGCTACTAGAACTGAAAATGAACAGTTCTTTCCATATGATCATGAACACGGTTCCCAAACATTTACAAGGCCCAAACTTCAAGCACAATCTACTTCTTTTCCTTTTCTACAGGTGCAGGTTTCTTGGCTATCAATCGTCAGTATCTCACCACAGTTTTCGAGGGAACATACTGCCATATTTTGACCTTGAATTAACTCTATTCACAACACCTCCAAGATCTCTGCTTCCTCTCACAAGCTTATACCTTACACCCGGTAAATCTTGAACTCTTCCTCCCCTTACCAAAACAACCGAATGCTCTTGGGCGTTATGACCTTCGCCTGGAATGTAACAAATGACAGTCTTCCCAGTTGACAGCCGAACTCGAGCAACCTTACGTTGGGCGGAATTAGGCTTCTTGGGTTTCTCCACATATATTTTATTACAAACTCCTTTGAGCTGAGGGCAACCTTTAAGAGCAGGCGATTGAGGTTTACGTTTAGCCTGTTTTTTTCGGGCACCTCGCATAACCTGATTTAAAGTGACTGAACGAGTGGGACATAAAACTGGCTGTTTTCGCAAAAGAAAAGGAGTATTCGGCCGAAAGAGCTGGCGTGATAAGAGGCCAAACATGAGTCGATAAATGTTGGTGTTCCGGGTCTAACCGTGAGGAGCAAAAATATTAAACCCGAAATCTTCCGTGACCGTTCCAATAATATTACAAAAGTCGGATGACCACGCAAAAAAGAGAAAACATTTCTAAGAAGAGATGAAATCTAGAACGAGGATATGAGATAAGGTAATAGAAATCCAAGTACTGCGCCTCCAGCGGTACATGCAATCCCAAATAAGGCCAACTCCCTTCTCCGGGCGATAATTTGTTCGTCATTCATGACATCTTGAACGTGTTTAAAATTTGCCAGCGAAGAAAAGAGGCTTGGTAAATCTGCCGAAACAACAGTTGGAAAACTCTCGAGGTTTTCATCAGGTTTGGAAGAATTATCTAATAATTATTATGATAACGTGAGTAGATTTTGCATACCAGCTAGAGTTTTTAGCTCTTCTGCTTCAATGATCCTTGAAATTCCCCCTTCTTTAGTCTTTTCCTCGGCTATGACGGATCTAACTTTCTCTTCAAAGCTGTTTATTAGCCTGCTCCTCTTCCACGGCTCTAATCCCAATTGTACAACAATGAACAGCAGGATGTTGAATCCCATGAGTCCCCATGTTCCCCAAGTACTAGCCCGACGAATTTTATCGCTCCAAATTTGCTCTTCATGATATCTTGCCAACAATGTTCTCGCCAGCTCTGTTCGAATTTCGTCTGCTGCACCTTCGGTTTCCGCCAAGGCGATTTGAGATTGTGACTCCGCCTGTTCGTTCTCATGATTGTTCATGTAAAGATTTGTGAAATGTTCAGCGATCGATTTCGTCCATGTATCTTTCCGTTGAAGAAGCTCGCTCACTTCACGTTGCGAGGAAGATCGGGTAGCAACTGCCTTTGAATAAGTTTCTTTGGCTTGTTGAACTTTGGATAGAGTTTTTTTGAGTGCAATTTCTGCCGCTCAGCGACCATTATCAAATGAATATTACCTTGCTCTTCAATGGCTTTCTTCAAGACTTCAATATCTGAATAACCAGTAATTTCGTTTAAACGTTTTCCGGCAAAGAATAAGGAGGTTTGAAGTTGTTCCATGGCATTGGAAAATTTCTTTGATAGATTTGATCTTCTCGATTCGAGTTGTGAAGGGAGATTGTACAATTTTTCTTTAATTTTTGGCGGCCGATCATCTTTAGCATCAGGAGAGTCCACTTTTGATGAATCAAGTCTCCGCAAAAGAATTGCGAATGGTTTCCCTGGTTTTATTGGAGCGAATAAGCCAACTCTGAAGATGCGTGGAATATTCATATCACTATTCCTACAATAGTCATTAGTTATTGTCAAGGTTCACAATCGACCTGGTAGGTCTTCTTGTAAAACGAATGAAATTTCCTCCGCTTAATAGATTTTTTCCAGATTCCGCCGTGTGTATTTCTTATCCTTACGATAACGTAACACGAAGAT
This sequence comes from Neolecta irregularis DAH-3, assembly GCA_001929475.1. Classification (NCBI taxonomy): domain Eukaryota; kingdom Fungi; phylum Ascomycota; class Neolectomycetes; order Neolectales; family Neolectaceae; genus Neolecta; species Neolecta irregularis. The sequence continues at coordinate 10,154 of LXFE01002457.1, read as the reverse complement.
ATAAAACTTCCTACGATCATGGTACTGACTAAATACATTGTCTTCTCAGATTTTGATGGAACAATTACTCTACAAGATTCAAATGACTATCTGACTGGTTTCTTGCTTCCTCTTTTGCTGATTATCCTAATTGACAAGACAATGTCGGGATCGGATCGGAGCAAAGGCGTAAACTCAACTGCGATGTCCTACAAAATCGTTCTTCTTTTCGCGATGCTTTCAAAGAGATGCTTGACAGTGTCAAGCTGTCATTTACAGAGTGTATTGAGCTCTTGAGAAAAAGTATAAACATGGATTGTAGCCCCTGAGATAACAAGAACAGATATCAAGCTTGATCCTGGGTTCAAGGCCTTCTTCGATTGGTGTCTGCAACATGATATCACCGTAATCATCTTATCTTCGGGGATGGAGCCGATCATCCGAGCTTTGCTAAAAGACCTTATCGGGCCAAGTGCGGAGAAGATTCAGATTGTGTCAAATTCTGTGGATATCCATAAAAATGGGTCTTGGAATATCGTCTTCCATGATGACAGGTATATCGAGGTTTGAATAACCATTTACCTCGCAAGTCACTTTGGTCACGACAAAAGTCTAGCTATCAAGCCATATAGTTCTCTCCCCAAAGGACAACGACCAACGCTGTTTTATTGTGGTGATGGTATCTGACTGAGAAGTCATCAGTACTAAAATTACCAGGTGTAAGCGATCTTTCTGCAGCAGCAGAAACGGACTTGCTTTTCGCCAAAGCGGGACAAGACTTGATTACCTATTGTCGACAAGAAAATATTCCATACAGAGAATTTATAGGTAATCTGATTTTTCATTCATGTTGACCTTTTCAGACTTTACCGAGATTCATTCAACCATCAGGAGTATTGTTGAGGGCAAGTCGACTGTCAAAGAGGTTGCAGTAAACAAATAGCCAACAAAATCTATACACTTTTGTAATCTTTTGAACACCAAAAATCGACCCAATCATAATGTTAGAGGAATTTGTTCATCTAGCTCCAAACTATCCCGATCGTCCGGAGTAGTGCGACGTCCTTCCCATCCGGCTTTCATATATTTCGCAAAGGTGATGGTTCGATCCCATAACTTTCTCTCCATCTCCCCAACAACGGTATTATCTCTTGGATTTTCCGCATTTTCAACCTTGAATTCGTATTTAAGAACATCTTTGACTGTCACAAGACCGCAGAGATGACCTTTTTCTTCTACGAGAATGACTCTTGGCCCAAGCTTTTTGAAAAAGTCCATTACTGTTTCGAGTGGAAGGCGGGGGTGCACAGTTAGTGGTGTTGGATCAATGAATTTGGCAAAATCAAGAGACGATGAAGATGATGTGCCAATTTGGAAATGTTCTATTGAAGGATCGTATAACGTCGGCTCGTCGCTCAGGGAGAAATAACAAAGAGCATTTGGATCAATTGGACGACTTCGTTTCGCGCGATCTAAAGGAATGTTAACGTGGAATTGAAAAGCTGCGAACCAATGACGAATTTAATCTCTCTTTTGCCAATATATCCTGCTAAATATCTTGACTCTCTGTCTGAGACGATGGGGAAACCGCGATATGTTGATTGAGAAATGAGTGATTCTAATTATTAGGTGTTGAGGGACAAGGAAAAAGATAATCATACCTACATCTTTTAATTTCAAACCAGATGCTGGGATATATGTCACATCCCGAACCATAACGTGTGAGACAGGAATACCAAAAGTGTGCTCTTCTTTATTATCGAGAAACGGAAAACCGTTGAACCAGATCATGCGGTCTGCAATACCACCTTTCTCGAAATAGGCGTATGTTGCCTTTGTAACCCCAAGGACGATCTAATAAGTGAGAAAATATTGACCGAGCAGTTACCATGCAGGGTAGGGTATATGTCAAAGCGCCTGTGAGTTCAAACATGATGACCACTACAGAGACTGTAATATGCATTATCCCACTCAGAGCAGCAGCTGCCCCTAGGAATGCATAGGTACCAGGCGTGATACACTATATTATCAATAACATGTTGATCAAGACCACACCGAAATATCTGACACGCATGCGCTGAATAGACTTGATTGTGGATAAGATCGTTGCATCATATCGACCAGAGTTCCGACAAATCTCCCAAAGGTCGCGCCAACAGCCATACTAGGGACAAAAATACCTGCGGGAACTTTTGAACCGTATGATATGACGATAAAGAACGTTCGAATTATCGCGGCAAGAAATAAGGAGATTGCAACCCACCATGATTCTGAAGGATTGCAGATCCCATTGAAATCTTTCATGCCATTGCATTCCCTGAATAGCGATCCCAGCGCCTCGGTCATATCTACACGTACAAACACGTTAAAGTATCCCACAACGGCAGTGAGGAGCGCGAGGAAGACGACTTCCCAAATTGCATATTGAGAGAGGTATCTCTTACGAAAGGCTTGTGCTCGCAAGTTCCATTTTATGACAAAAGCGCCATAGAGGCCTCCAAAGATACCGATGATGATGAAAAAGATGACTTCAAAGGAATGCCAGGTTCGATCGTAATGTACTTGGAAAAGTACGAGCTGACCTGTTCGAAACGGGTTTATTGCAGAGAGAACAGCGGTTGCTATCAAGGCGCAGAAGAAGGATTTCCACATTGTACTTTGGGGAAAATTGGGCGACATTTCCTGAGAGTCAAGTATTGTCATCTTGCAATTATACCTCGAGCGAGAACAATACGCCGCCAATGGGACTGCCTACAATTGAGTTTAGCGATTTGTAGGATTGGTACCAAAGGCAACAGCGACACCGGCAGCACAAGAAGCAGAGTAAATCTCTCTCATTTCTCCTGCATTTGTTTCGAATTTGCGGAAATATCTCGACACGACATGTCCGGCGCAAACTGCAACATGTACACTTGGCCCTTCCTTTCCGACACTAAGACCTGAGGCAATGGCTAGTGGTAGTCCCACTGATTTGAGGAGTAAAGTGCGGGCGCCCAGAAAGCCTTTCATGATGAATCCTGCGAGGATACATTTGATTTCTGATATTCCCGAGCCAGCGGCATAAGGCGCCCATGATTTGACTAGAAAAGCAGAAGTAAACGCGAATAGCACCTTGGAATATAAGCAACCAACAGGGTGAGAACAAACTGCAAAATAAGTATAAAACAAGAAACTGAATGGGGCAAAATTTGACCATTTATGCCAATCGACACACATCCCGGGTTCTGCTTCCCAACAACAAAATTCTTCATTGAGATACCAAGTGCGTGAGCAGTATCCAGACTTGAGATCTGATAACCATTCGGTCATGATACTCATGAATCCGGCATTGAGGCCGATGACAACCCCTTGTATTAGACAGTAAGACGAAATTAATACCGACAATGGTCATTACAATCCACGTTTGACCAGCATCATAGCCCTTTGACAAAACTCGTTTCCAGCGAGACTTTCCTCTCAGAAACACGCTTCCACCGGAATGGTGTAATTTTGCTTGCTTGCGACGAAACAATTCTTTAGCGGCATCCTGCAGCCAGTCTGTAGGTCAAGTGGATATAAGAAAATATTGATTACCTATAGTGGCAAAGTCTTCGTATCGTTTGATTTCCTCCAGGTCCAGGTCCGCAGCCATAGCAGGAGGCGATAAAACACTCACCACAATTAATCAGTTTAATGTCCCTGACAGACGGCCCCCGCGCTAAAGCGCTCAAAAAAGTACTTGAGCGCTCGCTTTCGCAGACGGTATCGCGATTAACGTATATTTGAGTAATTACATTGCTGATGGGCAGCCGCGAGCGTCTGGCTCAGTGTTTTCCTCTTGTCGCGCAAGAATCAGCTGAATCGCTCGACAGCATCCACGGATCAATTCTCGATTTTTTAAAGGAGCACGGGGCGGTAACCGAGCTAGAAGGAAGGAGACGCTGATTCGCCGAGGTTCAGTTTCAAGAAGTTATGGAACGGAGACAAACAGTTCAAAAGCTGAATGAACTGGACCAGTTAATTGAGGATGCCAAACTGAGAAAGGATACAGGCTGCGAGAGTGCCAAGCTGTATGTCTGTTGTTGATATATATTAAGTCTAGGCCAGATAATTTGTCGCCAGAGTTATTGGTCGAGGCACATTTAATGCCGTTGAAGAAAAAACGACTAGAATCTCTACAAGGGAATCTCAAACAGGTACCGCTTTCGCCACTTTTGCCAACTTTAGATCCAACTAGAGAATGACAGCATGCTGCGAGAAATCACGGAGAATCGTTCACAGATAACGCAAATGATGGCAACCATTGAAAAATCTGTGGATGCATTAGAATCAGTATGATTGCTCGCTCACATTTCTAATTGTAGGCTGCGCAGAGTATTCAAGGTCTCGTTGACAGGACCGTCCTCGAAGAACTAGTCAAAGAACTCGAAGTTCGGAAATGGTAATATCCTAAAGTTCGGAAATGTAATACCAAATTCGGAAATGTAATATCCCATGTATTTATTGTACTATATTAAATATGTATAAAGAATTCCAAAATCAATGGTTAATAGCTGGATAAAGCCGGTACAGAGTTGTAGTACTAGGGCAACGATGCCTTGCTCCATTAGTGAAATAATCATTTATCCAGTAAAATCTTGTCGAGGTGTTCGTGTGCAGCAGGCACAACTGGCCAAGACGGGATTGAAATATGACCGATTGTTCATGTTTGTTCAAAAGAAGATCAACGAGGATGGTTCTATCAAATATATCAAAATGACGTATGGTCTTGCAGAGATGTGCTAAGAGATAGTCAGAGAGAATACCCTCAAGTATTTATATCGGGGATTATTTGACGGGTAGATGGCTTTGATTCACCAGAATATTTTATTCTCAGAGGACGGCAAGGATGTTTTGGAACTCTCTATAAGTGGAACGCGTAATTCGATTAAAGTACCGCTGGTTCCATCGTACCCGCTGCCCCGTATTAAATCTCACAACAAGGCAAGAATTCCTTTCGCATTGTAATCGTCTACCTAGAGTTGACATCTGGACTACAAACGTTACGCCTTTAGATATGGGTCTAGAATACTCTCTCTTGTTCACTAATTTCTTCCGAATCCCGATTCATCTGACGTATAAAGATCCTACCGAGAAGCGATATGTGGCAGGAAACTTACCTTGTAGTACCACTGTTCAGAATGGGGAAAAGGTTGTTACTTCCTTTTCTGACGGGTATCCAATAATGCTTACTACGGAAGAAAGCCTGTGCGATCTCAATTCACGTATACAATTCTGTGAGCGTCATGACATCAAGGTCTTTTAAAACCGGTTGAAATGAGCCGGTTTCGGCCAAACATTGTACTGAAAGGCACAGGCGGCCCCTGGGTCGAAGATCACTGGAAGGAGATATCAATTGGCACGATTGGCGACTTTTACGTGGTCTCCAGATGTGTCCGGTGTGTCATGCCCAACGTGGATCCAGAAACAGGAATCCCCGATACAGACCATCAGCCGTTTAAAACACTCCAGCAGTTTCGAAGAATCGACAAGGGGGCACAGTATTCGCCGTGCTTTGGCATGAATGTAATACCGGATAGAGTACAAGGCACTTTTCAAGTTGGCGATGAAATTTCAGTGTTGAAAACGGGAGAGCATTGTTATCAAAGGTAGCGATCTTCTAAAGGTGATGAGGCGCAGCCCTCGGAAAGTGAAGAATAAACATCTTCATCGCAACTAGTGCTAAGACTGTTGAGCTTGAATGAAAATTATTCTTCATCGGGCTTGCTTTTTTTCACCATATTTTCCTATATATATTCCAAGTCACGTGTTGCGATCAATCTCGACATGGCTCTTCCGGGGCTGCAGTTCCAATCAACTTGTGTATGTCGATTGATGTGCCCGCTCATGGTAGAGTGCCGTTGATTCCAAAGTATGGACGTTATGTCGCGAGACCGAATATCGGTTCGAAGCAGACTTTGATAATACAGTCGACATCAAGGTTTTGAGTCAATAATGCGGGTCTGATAACAGCTGATCAGCGGATCCGCCGAGATTTTTGGCACGGAATTGACGATTGGTCCTGTGTATAGTTTTACTGGGTACAAGGGTGCGGTGTATACCTGGGATGGATGTACGCTTGAAGTCACTGGGGTGCGAAGCTCCGAGTATATCGCCGAGGAGACGCCGATGTCGGTTTACGCCAACCTGCATTTCGGGCTGGAGAAGCTCAGGTATGGGGAGAATGGACCGAGGGTGTTGCTGGTTGGACCAGACGACTCGGGAAAGACTTCGATTGGCAAGATTTTGGTTGCGTACGCTGTTCGTATGGGACGAGAAATAGATTTTATTAATTTGGATACGAGAGAGGTATGTTTGCAGCGCCACTGGCTGATGGCACAGGGCGTGCTAAGTCTGCCTGGCACCATTAGCGCGGTCAATTTCTCGACGATTTTAGATGTGGAGCAAGGGTTTGGGACTGCTTCGGCTACTGGGCCAAGCCAGATCCCGGCAAAGACTCCGTTGGTGTATTACTACGGCTATGATTCGCCGGCGGGACATGCGCAGTATTACAAGAAACTGATATCGAGAGCAGCGCTGGCATTCAACGCGCGTCTGTCTGAAGACAAAACATGTACTGCTCCCGATTACCGCTGCTTATTCAAGCGCGCCAAGCGGGGTGTATCATTGATACCGCGGGCTGTATTGATAAAAAGGTGGGATACGACATTATCCAAAACATCGTCGCGGATTTCTGCGGTACGCACAGTGTGTGCATTGCTGACGGGAGTTTCGCATGTGGTGGTAGTCGGGCATGAACGGCTATACAGCGACATGTTGCGCCAGTTTGAGTCTCCGCAGTCTATTACTGTGTTAAAGGTTGGCAAGTCTGGGGGATGTGTTGAGCGCGACGATGCGTACATTCGAAAACTGCAGCACCGGGCGGCGAAGCAGTACTTTTACGGCGAGCCGAAGCGGAACCTGAATGCATACTCTGTCAACCTGACGCTGTCGAGCCAGGCGGTGTTCCGACTGGCGGATGGTATGCCGGGCTCTTGATACGGCTAACGCAGCCGTGGCTGCCCACTCCTCGGCACTGCCTATAGGGCAGGAATTGTCGCAGATTGAAGAGATGTTTGTCAAAGCGCCTCTGCAGGCGTTGCCGAATGCAGTGCTGGCGGTCACACACGTCGATCCGGAGGATGCGCCTGGGCAGATCAGCGAAGCGAGCACGATGGGCTTTGTCTATGTGTACGCGGCCAAGCAGCCGGCTCTGATGTGCAGGTCCCACGTTGACGTCACCAAGGATCTGCTGGCTGTGCTGTCGCCGATGCCGGGAAAGGTGCCGCGCAAGGCGCTGGTTATGGGGTCGCTGAAGTGGCAAGATGCGTAATGTATATATCAGCAACTACAAAAAGTACTCAATGGTCTCCTTTGCCTGGCCCTGCTGCGTGGGGCCGTCGTGCTCGTTCTCTGGGGCCTCGGCAAAGACGTTGAAGAAGCGGCGGCCGGTGTCGTCGACCTCGAGGATGGAGGCCATGTTTGCGCAGCGGTAGCAGTAGTTTGGGGCGGACCAGACGGTGCTCAGGCGGTCGTCGTAGAGCACCTGGTAGCCCTCGTGGCACAGCTGGTGGGCGCGCAGGATGTGGGCCATGCGGTTTGCGTGCAGAAAGTGCCGGACGACCTGGGCGCCAAAGGTGTAGCCGGCGCCGCGCGGGGACATGGCGAAGTCGTCCTTGTCGGGGTCCGGGTCGGACCACACGAGATCGGCCATGGGGCCCTCGTGCGGGATCTCGCGGAAGCGGTCGAGCACCTTGATCTGGTCGATGGTGTGGATCGAGGGCGACAGGCCTGGGTCTGCGTTAGCGCGGCGGCAGGGGGCGCGTACCGCCGTGCACGCAAAAGATGCGGTCATCGATGACGGCGGCCAGCGTCAGGTAGTCGAACATGCCTGTGAACGCGCGCCACACGGCGGCGCTGCCGTACTTGCGCACGCACTCTGTGTAGAAGCCGTACGACTGCGGTTAGAGGGTGGCGGTGGCGGTGCACGCACCTGGGTGACGCCGCGCGACTCGTGGTTGCCGCGCAGCAGGTGCACGCGCAGCGGGTGGCGCAGCTTGAGGCACGTCAGCAGGGCCATGGTCTCGATGCTGAACAGGCCGCGGTCGACATAGTCGCCGAGAAACAGGTAGTTTGTGTGCGGCGCGTGCCCGCCGATGCGGAAGATCTCGCGCAGGTCGTAGAACTGCCTGCCGGTCAGCGGCGGCCCTGCAGCCACTCATTCAGACCCGTGGATGTCGCCCACGACCGTGACCGGCGCCGCCACGCGCACGACGTTGCTCTCGCGCATCAGCAGCTGCTTCGCCTGCTCGCACAGCGCCTCGACGACGGCCTCCGCGGGCAGCTGCTTGCGGTACAGCTGCGCGATGCACGCGTCCAGGTCCAGCGTCATGTGTGGTTGGTGTGTCGTGCCTACATCCACACTCTGCCATTATGATGGGGCTATGATATGATTATGCATATTTGATTAGGTTGATCCCGGTGTATTCTATTCGCAATCTCTGCCCGCCCCTCGCCGCTACCAGCCGCCCCTCGCCGCTACGAGCCGCCCCTCGCCGCTACATGGATCCAGAGCCCGCCCCCTCCGCCGTCTCCCGCCCCTTCTCCCCCGGCGGCAGGCCCCTCAAGTGCTACGTCGGAAACCTCAAGCCCGAGTGCAGAATGACCCATCTGCGCCACATCTTCAGTCCCTGCGGCCCCATCGTCAACATCGAGCTCAAGCCCACCATCGGCTGCGGCTTCGTTGTACTCCTGCCCGCTCCCCCCCCGCTGACACCAGGAATTCCAGGACGCAGAGTCCTGCGCCGCTGCAGTGCGCCAGCTCGACGGGTCAGACATCCTCGGCCAGAAAGTGCGCGTCCAGGCCCAGCGCGTTGGCCACCCAATCCACAACCGCCGCGTCGTGCCGCCAGGCAGAGAGTACCGCCCGGCCGCATCCGTTCTGACTATGCAGTGCCGACGCTGGGGACGGGTATCGCCCGCTGACCGCGAGAGCCGAGTCCGTGGCCGTCGACCACACAAACGCCGCACAGCTCGCGTCAAGAATCCTCGACGACATCCTGCGTCCCGCTCGTATGACAAACCCTCAACCCGCCTAACCTCCCAGCTCCCGAACGCTTGGATAAGCCGCATTCTCCCAATGCTCGTACTGACGAGAATCTGCCCCGCCGCCCCTTTCAACACAGAGGACGACCACAAGGTCGCAACCACTATCGACAAGATGGGTCTTTTGCTTCTCGCCGAGACACTTGGATAGCCCCGCGAGAGGAATATAATCATTCCGCTCCCGCCTATTCCACAAGCTATGACACCTCATATAGAGGTTCCTGGCAAGCAGATCCCAGAGATCTTCGAGATCTTTCTAGAGACCCCAGAGATCTTTCTAGAGACCCCAGAGACCTTCCGACAGACCCCAGAGACCTTCCGACAGATCTTTCCAGAGACCCCAGAGACCTCCCCAGAGATCCTCTTGCCTATGACGCCTTTGAAAGAGAACGTTATCTTCGTTACGTCGCTTCTCACGACAAACCTCGATACTCTGAATCAGATCTTTATTCTGCTGATAGAGAGTACGAGCGTGGCCGTCTGCCATTGGACTATCCAGATTACCAACCTGTGCCCCGAGCACGAAGTCGAAGCCCAGGAGGTCATGGGTACTCTCTGCCAATAATTACCTTCTCACCCTTGCTAGACGCTATTACGGAAGAGTCCCTTACACATCCTTTCCACCACCCCAGCCGTCAGCACGGACTTTTAGACAGCCATACGATCCTACTTTTGACCACCATCCTCCTTTTCAACATGTATATTCAGCTCAATCACAATCCTACAGGAGTCAGTCTACTTCTCACCCGTTGCCTCATCAACATTCTTACAACGCAGGATACAGATCTCGAAGATCTTTTAATAAAAATGACTCCCATGGTAATCACCCTGTCCAACGCTAGCCCTCGATCTTCTCCCTCGACTTCTCCCTCAATCTCTATCTTCTATCTCGTTGGGTTCTCACTTTGATAACGGTATCATACCCTTGACTAACACGCTTATCATAGTCACATTCTAGAGTATTTGTTTATTGACAATTGGTATTACTTACTTGATCTGGGTATTTAGTACTTGCACTCTTGAACAATAATGCATTCTATTTATGTTTTAGT
>LXFE01000173.1:0-10760 GCA_001929475.1 Neolecta irregularis DAH-3 | reverse complement strand
TATAAAATATACTACAAAAGCTAAGCTATCTAACTCCCAAGGAGAGTATATTGTCTACATGTATAGTATGGTGTAGACCGTCTGGACCAGTCTATGGTCTACTTAGACCGACAAGACCAGAGGCCCTGGTCTGGTCGGTCTATTTGGTCCAGTCGGTTAGGAACGCTGCTCACACCTCAGACAAACATGGATCAATTCACCTGGTTATCTACACCAATAGATTATAACAGGAGTTGACATGAATAAATGCTTGGCTTGGACTTGATATGCAGTCCAGACCCAGCGATACAAATATGATAAGCGAAAAAGCCAACAACAGTGAGATCAACAGTTCACACCTTGTCCAGACGGTATGCAATCTTTTCAATTCCATCGCCTAACCCAGATGTTATGTTTTTCGTTTGGATGTTCAGCGCAAAGGCAGCTTGGATCCTCTGAAGTACACCCTTCTTGTCAACATCTCCAAACGACTCAATTGCAGAGCATGAGAGATGACCCCAAACAAGCCATAACGGACTCTCGCCTGTGGCTGGATCCAGAGAGGATCGCTGAGTGATCAATGCCAATTCAAGAGGTGCTTCATCCCATTGAGTTTGACTTTCCTTTGTTAACTTATTCACAAACCCGAATGTGTTAATCTTTTCTATCCAACCTCGAGTACGTGGATGATATGGTGTGAAAATATGAAGATGACCATTGGAGAGAATATTTAGTTCATCAATTACTGCATTAATGAAAACTGCACCGTGGTCACTTTGGAGAAACTTGGCTGCACCGAATTTCTCAAATATTTTGTAGAGACGCGAAGCCACTGTAATTGGTTCTTTATTCTGTACGGGAATTGCCTCAATCCAACGAGTAGAGATTTCGACTGCTATGACGAGATATCTGTTACCTCCGGAAGTTGTTTTGAGCAAAGGTGATACAACAACCATCCATCGTTCAAAAATGTGCGACGGAAGAGTAGGAAAAGCTACTGTATTTGCAGTATTCAGAGGCCGAGCATATTTCAAACATTCTTGGCAATAACTGATCCTAGATTGGACGAAATGAGCAAAACAAGGCCACCAATAGTTTTCTGCGATTGTAGTCATTGTGCCACTGATATATTGATGACCAGAAGACCTATGAAAGTCGAGGTATATTTTCTCTCTCTCAGCTGAAGATGAAACAACTATACGGTTCTTGCGATCCATTACAACATCGCCTTGTACCCGAAGTCCTCGAAATTGAATAAAGTCTTTGATAGCATGGTTGAGTTCAGGAGGAAAGGTAATCTTGCCTTGTAGAAGATAGAGGCAGGTGGATTCCAGAATCTTGTCTTCCCTGACTGAACGAGAGTGTCGGACTGCGGCCAAGTCTGTCGTCAAACGAACTTGTGAGCGAAATCCCTGTAACATTTGTGGGCGGGGAAGTCTTACAGGAGGAACAGCAGTGAATGGAAAAGTTGACACATCCTTCCCAGGACTAAAATGTTCCACCTGATGTATACAGTTCTGTTGATTTGTCTGGTATAATGGGGATAGTAGAGGGGTTGTTGGCGGAGTAAATGTGTCTGGAGCAGGTGATTGAAAATGCGCCGGTACAGCATATCGAATAGGCTCCTTGTATGCTAATGAGTTTAATGTCAGAGGCGAGGGGCATTTTCTAGCCAAGTGCCCATATCCCCAGCAATTATTGCAACGAATGAGTGACTGGATTTTGCCCTTCAAAAATTCTTGACTTGGACTTTCCTTCTCAAATAGAGGGCCTGTAGGATAAATTGTAGTTAGTTCCCCGTCAAGGAAATCGAGGGTCGGGAGTTTGAGGTCGCAAAATGGTTTTGCGGAAAGATTTTCATCTTGTATGCTTCGAAAATGAATTGTCAGCAGCTGATAAAGTCCAACCTCTCCCGCATAGTCATTATCCTCGTTTTTCCTCCAGCAGTTAGGGGGCATAAAACCATCATGACAGTATCGTTCATACCAGTCCTTCGCCGTGCCGGTCAACTTTTCAGTTACTTCCCGAAGCTGATAGAGCATGAATGACCAGGAGGCCTCGGATCCGCATGTTGTTGATAGACAACTTCTGATAGTCCCATCAGAAGAATTTCCACTGAAATATCCACCGTATATAGGTAGATTCCGAATTTTAAGATGTTGCTCTACTTCACTGAGCCACTGATCGAGCAACAGTAGATTTCCATCATAGCATTTTAGTCCGTCCAACATTTTGACTTTCCCAAAGATGGCAGATATTTCTATGGGTTGCCCAGCATTTTTGTCTTCAGATGTGTCTTCATCAGATACTGTTCCCCATGTATGCGGTCTGTCAGAGGGAGAGATATCTTGAATCCATTGATCAATTTGGAAGTCATCGCAAACCATGCTATTTGAGGTGCCACGAAAGAACCAGACAATAGCGATTGTTTCCGAATGTTTTCTTTTGTGGTTATTAGAATGCAATGGACATCAAAGTTAACTGGGAAGAACAGAATTCTTCTGATAGGTCTTCGCTGTTTGAAGTACCGGAAAATAAATGGAAAGCTATAAAGAGTGTTCACAGGTGGTTCAAGCTTGTTTTTGTTGGTAACTGGATTACTGGTGTATTTTGAATATGCCACTCCCGCACTGATGAAGAGCTGTACCGGCTCGTCAACTATTTCAATGATTATAATACATATGGCGAATTCCCTCAAAATGTCTAGTCGACACTCATTGCATCATCGTTTTCCTTCGTTTCTTCCTTCTCGATTCTATTTCTTTTTTTTTCCTTCTCTTCTTCAATAAGTTCAAAATATATGCAAAAGAAGACGGTATTTCCGTCTCGCGTCTTGCAAACGTATCTGAACGGCAACCCATTCCAATATTTCAATATATCAACGTCGAGCCCGACAACGGGTAAATGCACGGCAATCTTATTGAAGTTAATAAATGGGTGGGAGAAGTCGCCTTCTACAAGTACAGACTCGTCTATATTGACAGTTCTTCGGTTCGACTCTTTTGCGAAGAATTCTCTCCGTAAAGATGATGATAATGATTGATTGTCAGGAACAATTGACGACGTATCTTCATTCAGCCGAGTAAAGACTGGAAATGATGGCAGTGGACCGGTCGAGGTACGGAGAAGAGTCATTGTTGAGTACAGTGGCGAATACGCCCAAGGTTCAGGGGCATAGAGATCCGTCTCAAGTGCAGCATCGATCATCTTGAGAGCCCACAAACCAACTGAAGTTCCAGTTGGAAGATGAGATTTGATGGGCTCGTCAAAGTCGTTCTCTTATCAGTTTTGAAACGGAATTAATAGAGGCATACACCCCATAGAATATCATTTGTGGAGTAACGACCTTTGAATTTCCCAATGAATTGTATACTACTTGTGTCTTTTGTATCAGAGAAATATTTCTCGTCCTGGACGATGATTTTCGAACTATAGGAGATGCCATTGAAATCTTTCACCCGAACTGTGAGATATCCTTCAAAGTGCTCGGACAAAATATGAATTGGATTTGTCGGGTCGTTTATCGAAACCAATGTGCACTTAGAACGATCTTTACAAGAACCAGCTGTGACTTTAAGCTTAAGGTTAGATGCGTTTGGCATGGCAACTGGAGTGAAAATTATGAAAATGAAGCAAGAACTACCCCAGAAAGGACGGCTACAGTCGAACTTGCTTACAACGGATGGGGCGTTCAAGGGTGTTGAATTTGTACAAGGCGGATTCGTTGTATCATGATAGTAAAATAGAAAAAGCAAAGATCCTAGCCAATCCAATCCAATCCAAATGAATCAGAGAGAAAAATTACTTGATTCAGCCATCTTTATCTTGATGGTGATGTATATGAGGTTTTTCAACGCTTCTAGCACGACTACGAGAGAATGTCCCAACATCATGTCTTCCATTACAAAATGACCGGACGTTATCCAACGAATTCGCTTCGGAATCTCTTGCTGGGATTCAAAAAGTGGTAGCTGCGCCGGATCCTGCTGCCTGGATATCGAGACTGCATCGATTACTTTCAACACTTTCCGATATTATAATATGCTCTTCTATCCTTGTAGTCTATTTGTATCCAATTCAAGCTATTGCTCACCATGTCAGTACTTTGCTTCTGGTATTGTTGGCTACTTGAGGCTATGTCAGAATCAAGGCTATTATACTGTGGTGAGAGTATCTCAGAGGCATATGATGCAGTGATAGATCGGTCTATTGTATTGCTCAATAAACCACTGGTTAAAGCCTTATATTCCAGATGAGGATTCAGGTGGTGGGCACCCAAAGCAATCTTTTGCTCATTTGTGATAGCGGAACGGCATTTCATAGTATAACGAATTTCGCATTAATCTAACGAACTTTGTAGTAAGAGATAGATTCGTTAGACCTCACACAAATTAATTTTGGGAAGCAGTTGGGTTTGTTATAAGGAGTAATTCGTTGCACTGAGGTTCCCTATAGCGGGGTTCGACTGTAATATCACAGACTATTGTTGCAATCTTGTTTCAGTCGTCTGAAATCTTTTGATATCTGAATCAGGACGCCTCCCAGAATCAATCTCTTTGGCTTATTCCATCCTTTTCCTTGATCTTCTCTCCAGTCCTTCTTTTCTTCTTTCGACCTTGAGGACTTTTTATCTCGTTTCCCTCTCGCTTTAGATTTCTCGTTGACATTCGACGACAGTCGACAAGTGCCACTGTGCTTGTTGGACAGATCTCGATCACTTTTTTACTTCTTTCTTGTCTTTCCTCTTCTCCATTGCAGCTGTACAACCTGGATGTTTCTTGCTAAAAGTAAGGCAAATACAAAATTGCGTTGAGGCTAAATCATTCCAAACAGAAGTTACGAACTTGAATATACATAGCCCCAAGATCCCTACTAACCCTTACGCCTGCTGTAATATCTCTTTCAATAAAAAACTAGCGTCCATCCCAACTTCTCTCAGCACAGGAATCTGGTTTCGAACGGCCTCAATGCTGTTCCTATATTCATCACCGGTGGTAGAAAATCCATCGAGCTGTCGACTAAAGGTTTCCTTGAATCGTGCAATTTGGTTGGCAGCCCAGGCCGCGAAACCTAGCATATCAGAATTCACACAAGTAAACAGCCCATACCAGAAGCCATCCGGTTCTCCTGAAAAGCCAGTTGCCACATTTCCCATGTGTTTTTCATTAAAGTGAATTGCACAAGTGCAAAGTCGGACAGGTATTGCGGAATCTCTCCCTGGAAAAGGATTTGCCTGTGTCAGTTAGTAAATATGGAAGTTAAGTAACACCTTGTTCTTTGCTTGATCATAGCGTCACGACTACTAGAAAACGCAGACCTAGCACGATCTTCGAATCCGAGTTCAACGAGCCATCTAACGGTGCGTCTAACCACATTTTTCTTTCCAGCGTTCTCAGATAGTTCTGTGCAGAGTATAATGCAGAGCCGTTGAGCTCGCTCATCAAGCTTTGAACCAATAATCTCGGTTGTTGGTCCATCAAATTGCTGGCTTAAAGTAATTGTACGGCCTTGAACGGAATCAGAAATGAAAGCACAAGTATGATACCCTGGGTGATGGAGTTTACGGCGTCGTCGAAATTCTTATGAGCGATCCATTCGTCAAGTTCGTCCATTCGGTCCTCAATCCAACGAAGATCCTTTGCGGGCTCCAGGATTGTACTGGGAATTCTGGCTCGTGGCACAGATCCAGATTTCTGTCCTAAAAGATTAAAACAGATTAGTAAACAGAACATGCTGGACTTCATTTCCTCGCAAGCACGTTTATAGATTGCTAGCAATGTTTTCATATCGTCATTCTTCTCGCTGGTATACACGTAGGTTTCATTTCCGAATATGAGTTGTAATGAATTATGAATATCCTTGAGTTCGATGTCTAGCAAATTCCAGCACTTCTCAGCGACTAGTTTGGTGGCACCTGCTCGAGTTTTCGATGTTGCAACTAATAAATGATCGTCCAGTAGGACAATATACACCGGTTGCTTTGGTTTATAAGTAGCTGCGTGCAATTCGACAAAGTTTGGACATTCTCGGATAATATGACGGCCAGGGAATGATGGTACGTATTTCTGACTCCCTTCAACTCGCTCCCAGAGGCTTGCAAGTTGGCTTGCGTAGATCGTTGTCAAATCTGCAATAGAATTTCTAAATTTTGCATGGCGACGTTGTGCAATTATACTGTTGTCTTCGTCTTGGGCTAAATCAAGATCATTCTTGAGAAGAGCAGTAATTGATTGCAAATTCGTTAGATATTCCCGGAGAGTGTTCATATCGGATGACAGGTGGGCGACTTCTTTGGCGATTACTACAAATTCCTTGTAATTGCGAAACACATTTCGCTGGAGGTTGACATAGGTTTCCTCCTTGATTCTCCTGAGATCAGAATAAAAGGTTTGAAGTTCCGACTCCTTTGCATGTCGAATTGATGCTTCGACGTCTATCATGTCAATGCATCACACAACATGGAGGCAGTACATTGCTCGGCATTGAAATTCGACGCAGAAAATGCCGATGGATCTACTTTTCCACTTTTATCAGCTGGTTTGACAGGCGGCAGTTTTTTGTTTTCTTGAGCGACTGCTGTCTGTTGAATTGCCCGTAGTCCTGCTGGAAATGATTCCTGGTGTCCTCCGGGCATTCCTCCTATAGCGGGTTTCGTCGAATACCGTCTCATCATTCGGTCTGCTACCTAAAATGTCAACATTTTTGAAATTGTTTTCGATTTACGTGTTTCTGATCCTTCCGGTCAGGAGCATCACCAAGTTTCCCCGCAAAATTAGGTGTGAGATTGCGCTCAGATCTACAAGTCAGTACTGTATAGCCGATATTTCATTTAAACCGTTGCCTAGTCCTTTGTGCGGACATTTTTTAGCATGAAAAGTGGAGCCGAATCCTATTTCGAGCGTTCGAGTTGGCGGTTTGGTTGCCACCACCTCAACCGAGTTTGCAAGCCGCAAAATAGAATTGAAAGCAACCCGACTTTTTCAAAATCCTACTATATACACAAATAAATGGGCTCGGCCACCCAATTTGGTCCTCAGGCAGCATTTGATAGCAAAGCGCTAGAATACAAAGATCAAAAGAAAACCGAGGACCAAGAGAGATGGGAGGAAGAAAATGCCAGATTAGACAGAGATTGGTATAATCGCGACGAATTTGAGAACGTTGCCGGAGACGATTCGCGTAACCCTTTTGCCGATTACAACGATGCCGATTATCGTCAAGTTGAGGTTTTATCACAGAAACAGATCGTGGGTCTATGGCTCTGACAAAGACTAACTTTCAGAAAAGAATGTCTACACGGCAACAGGAATATAACAAAAGCACGGATCTCTGGGAAACAAACCGCATGGTGGTATCTGGGATTGCCCAAAGATCAGGAAGAGATACGGATTTTGATGACGATAGCGAAAACAGAGTCCATCTCTTTGTTCATGATCTCAAACCTCCTTTTCTCGATGGTCAGCATATTTATACCAAGCAAACAGAGCCTGTACCGGCTGTTCGGGACCCGCAGAGCGATCTCGCTGTTTTTGCTCGTAAAGGATCACTTGTAGTGCGTGAACGCAGAGAAAGAGCGGAACGACAAAAGGCGGCACAGCAAGCTACGAGTCTTGCCGGTACGAATCTCGGGAATGTTATGGGGGTAAAGGGGGAGGAATCAGAGGATGGAATTGTTAAAATAGAGGGACCCGAGGAACCCAGGCAGGATAGCAAATTCGCCAAACACTTGAAGCAGTCCGAGGCCGCTAGTGCCTTTTCGCAGAGCAAGACTCTCAGGGAACAGCGGGAATTTTTACCGGCATTTGCCGTCAGAGAAGATCTTCTTCGCGTTATTCGAGACAATCAAGGTACACTTTTTTTAATCTTGTTATTTATTTAACCCTAGTGATCATCGTTGTTGGTGAAACTGGTTCCGGGAAAACAACTCAACTGACTCAGTTTTTGTTTGAGGACGGTTACGGTAAAAACGGTATGATTGGGTGCACCCAACCTCGTCGTGTTGCAGCTATGAGTGTTGCAAAACGAGTCAGCGAAGAGATGGAAGTCAAGTTGGGTGGAGTTGTGGGATATGCCATTCGATTTGAAGACTGCACCAGCAATGAGACGGTTGTGAAATGTTTGAATCGTAGAACGAATGATATTCTGACTTTGCAGATATGACTGATGGGGTTTTACTTCGCGAATCGCTCGTCGAGCCTGATTTGGACAAATATTCCGTTATTATCATGGATGAAGCTCATGAAAGAGCGCTCAACACGGATGTTCTCTTGGGTTTGATTAAAAAAGTGATTGCTCGGCGGAGAGATCTCAAGTTGATTGTGACTTCGGCTACTATGAACGCTGAACGATTTTCACAATTCTACGGTGGAGCACCGCAGTTCATTATTCCCGGTCGGACATTCCCTGTTGATATCCTTTTCTCAAAAAGTCCGTGCGAAGATTACGTCGATAGCGCTGTCAAACAAATTCTCCAAATTCATTTATCTCATCCTGCGGGCGATATTTTAGTCTTTATGACAGGCCAAGAAGACATAGAAACGACTTGTCAAGTAACTGCAGAACGGCTTGCGCAGCTTGATAATCCACCCAAACTCGCTATTCTGCCGATTTATTCTCAGATGCCAGCAGACCTCCAAGCCAAGATCTTTGAGCGTGCGGAGGGAAATATCCGCAAATGCATCGTAGCTACAAACATCGCTGAGACTTCTTTGACAGGTTCATCTCCTTGGTCATGATCGTGAGACTAATAAACGTAGTGGACGGTATCATGTATGTTGTAGACACTGGGTTCTCCAAATTGAAGGTTTACAATCCTCGAGTAGGGATGGATGCCTTGCAGATTACTCCAATTTCCCAGGCGAATGCCAACCAGAGGTCTGGCCGGGCAGGTCGTACTGGTTCGGGGACATGTTATCGTCTATATGTCGAGCAGGCATTTCGCAACGAGATGTATATTCAAACAATCCCTGAAATTCAACGAACGAATTTGTCAAACACGGTTCTACTTCTCAAGTCGCTTGGCGTGAGGAATCTCTTGGATTTCGATTTCATGGATCCACCACCACAAGACACCATGATGACAAGTTTATTCGATCTCTGGGCACTGGATGCCTTGGACAATGCAGGGGATTTGACGCCAATTGGGTACAGGATGTCCCCTTATCGCAAAGCTCATTGAAAGGAAACGCATGGCATCTTTTCCTATGGAACCTTCATTATCCAAGCTGATATTGACGGCAGAAGAGTATGGTTGCACAGAGGAAATATTGGCATGACTGTTCTTGCACTCCGCTAACAAAAAGACGATCGTATCAATGCTTTCTGTTCCCTCTGTATACTATCGACCTAAAGAACGGATGGAGGAGAGCGATGCCGCGAGAGAGAAATTTTTCGTTCCGGAGAGTGATCATCTTACCCTTCTCCATGTATATAATCAATGGAAAACAAACGGGTATAAGAGAAACTCCTCTGCGCTAATCAAGCAGATATCGTGATTCATGGTGTACCGCCCACTTTCTTCATTCGAAAGCAATGCGGCGAGCTCGAGAGATCCGTCAACAGCTCAGCGATATTGTCACCTTTCAGAAAATGGAGTTTCGTTCCTGCGGCTCGGATTGGGATGTTATCAGGTATGACCAGAGTCAAGTACATTTGTATACGCTTACTAGTCTAGGAAGTGTATATGTTCTGGCTACTTTCATCAGGCTGCAAAGGTGAAAGGTCTTGGAGAGTATGCAAATGTTCGAACTGTTTGTTCTTTACGGATTTACAGAGCTGACTTTTAGGGAATGCCTTGTCATCTCCATCCAACAAGTGCGCTGTATGGTCTCGGATATCTTCCAGACTATGTTAGTATGAGTTCTATCCTGTCCGAATACTTACCATCAGTTTATCACGAACTTGTTCTCACGTCGAAGGAATTCATGAGTACCGTAACTTCAGTTGATCCGTTGGTATAGAATTACATCTTTACTAATAAAGTTGATACATCTAGTGGCTAGCTGAGCTTGGAGGCGTTTTCTATTCCGTAAAGACAAAAGGCATTGTATCTGGATCCCAAGCATTACACTTACATTACAGGTTATGGTGGCCTTGGCAGGAGAGCAGTGGAGCACGAATTTTCGCGCAAAATCGAGCTCGAGAGCGAAATCCAAGTTGCGCGTGAGAAACAAGAAGCAGAGAACGAGAAGCAGGCCAAGAGGCTGAGGGAGCAATCGAAAATTAAATCAGACGCTTCCTCTAAAAGCACAGTCAAGAGGCCTCTCGGTCCTGTTGATGGCCCACGCAGGAAGCGGAAAATGGGATTTTGAACTAGTTTTTTTTGGAGATCGGGGGGTTTCCATGTATTGGATGGTAGTTAATAGTGCTTACTAAAAGAACTATTGGCCGGATGGTCAAATGGTCCAATAATCGACGAATACTCTTCTCTTTGTTTTTTTCCCTGCGCTATGGCTCTCCATTATTGTGAATTACATTCTATGTAATCCTCGCATGCAAAGGAACGACCGAGTCGCTTGTTAGAAACTTGAAGACTTCCAAGGCAATTATGACATATCATAATAGAGCAAAGTTGCCCATCATTTTACATACTCGTTGAAATAGTTGCATCTCGTTCGTTTCTTTGCACGGTTTGTGTATTCATTCTTGGGTGTTTTGGAGTATTATTCTAGAAAGAAATTATCGAGCTGCTTAGCGTCGAGTACTAAGACTAATACTGTAAGCTTAACGCCAGAAGTTACAAATAAGACCAGGATATATTTCTAGCCTAAGTGTTGTAACTC
>LXFE01000172.1:0-30037 GCA_001929475.1 Neolecta irregularis DAH-3 | reverse complement strand
TTGTTTTGTTTTCCCAAGAGTAGCATTGTAGCTGCTCCTCATTGGGGGGCTGAAGAGCTCTGGCTATCAAAGCTTGGAATCGAACAATCGTTTATTTTTCTCAGGCCATGTGTCAATCTCGAAAACATTACTACTTTGTGCGATCTCGCGACAAGGTTTTCCGGAGAACATGACTGAGAGAATGTGTCATTGGATACTGCTGTCAGGATCTGAGTGCCCTAGATTCCTTAGTAATCATTGGGTCTAGTGAGGTAATGAAATAGCAAAATGTCTGTGCCTGCGATTCGCTCTCCGTCCAAAGTCCTTTGATATTCTCGACACAAGCAGTGAATGCTATTACATCATGCTCCATTACCAAAGTTTATTTTTAAATATATTTTAAGAATGGTGAGTTTAATGCAGCAATTTCTCATCAGCGCTCTCGTCATCCTTTCCAATATCAAAGGGCCTGCCATCCTCGCTAGTCCTTCCAAAAGCATCGTACAAAGTCTCGTTTTGTGTCAGATGACTCTTCCTTGATCCATCGTCAACGTCAGATGCCTGAAGGACTTCGAATTCATAATTTTCCCGGTCTCCTTTTGCTTGAATATCACGCTTTCTCTGCATGCAGAAGAATATTCCAACCATCATGATGAAGAGTAGAATTATAATGATTCCTGCAAAGAACCAAAACACAGTTTGATCAGAATCTTTGAGTTCTTTGGAGAAATCGTAAGATGATGGCAATGAAACAACTTTCGGTGTCTCCACGACGTCGACCTTATCAGGAGTTGTAGGTTCTCTTGAGGGTATCGATGAAGCAGTTTCAGATGTAGATGTCCCGTTAGATGAGCTAATTGCTGTGCTATTCGGACTTGAGGTTACAGGAAAATCGATGGTTGGTTGACCACCTTTGCGAGATTCACCCGGTAGTTCGTATGGAACGGTCTTGGATTCGTCAATGCTTTCTCCCCATAACGAAATTTTCCAATCCTGAAGTTTCCCCTTGTTTTCATTGACTTCGGTGTCCATGACATGTAATGTCCAGTTCCCGATGCCTTCCTCTCCCCTATTCATTACATGATTGAAAAGATTATCAAAGTTACCAGTGCATGACCGACATGAACCGCCAATTCTCAAACCCGTCCTTGCTGCCATCTAGGCTACGCTTTTCGGCAAGTCGAGAAGTGACATTATGGGGGCTCGTCAAATGGACTGACACCTCCCCACGTCGCCCATGTGCAATATTTACGGTTACCGTAATATGCTCCACATTCTCCAAATTTGCGTTGGCCATGTCCTCTTTCGTTATGGAGATACTACTTTTCAGACCTTCTTCGCCTTGTGGTATATCTTGTTCGACTGTTGTCACATTTGAATGGTACCAGGACGGTGTCTTCTTGAGTGTAAAATTGCGTGCGTTCTGGACGATAGCCCATGAATCAAATTTGCCGTAGCCGTATTTATGGTTGTATCTACGGCCCTTTGCAGTCATTTGCCAGTCGGAGTCATCTACGTCAACTTCGACGGCAGATTCGAGGACCAGGTATTGCATATCTCTCCAGGTCAAATCCGGGCTAGGATGAGTGTCAACTCTGATTAGATATGATACCGAACTGATAAGACAAGAGCTAGAATACCAGCTGCTAGAGGAGCAGCCGCTGATGTTCCTCCATGACGAGTGGTACATTTGTTCTTTCCAACATCAGTTGTGTGCTTACAATCAGTACCGGTTGAGGGTGATGTTTACAATACTATCATTTACGCCGCTGCTATATGTTACAGCCAGCTGAGCACAACATTTTTCAGCGTAGTGAGGATGATTGCCTTGTCGATCGATGGCTCCCACGGTGATACTGAAGATGCTATTCGTGTATCCATCAAAATTGCAGTTATCCCCGCTAAAAGCGCCGTTCCCACTGGCGAATACGAATATCGAACCTCTCTTACCTCGGCCGTTGTTTATTCCATTCACCACGGAGCGTTGGATGAGATCTGAGGGTGCCTCCATTGACTGTCCATCATCAGGTGGACCCCAACTACAAGAATAAATATGATTTTGTTGATATGCATAATTCAATGCGACGGCTTCATCCACATCTGAGATATCTGCAGACAGAATTCGAATCCCTGGTTCGTGGTCAACAAAAATCCACAAGACGATTGTGTACCAGAGACTTTGGCATTGTAAGCAACGCCAACACCACAAACGCTATTCCGAACAGCGGCGATTTCACCGGCACACCTGGTTCCATGATAATCATCCAACAAAACTGGTTTTGGTTCGCTATCATGATCGTTAAAGTCATAGGAACCCGCAGGAAACTAACACTCGATTAATACTGTAGTAGAGAAATGTCTTACTCACGTAATTATCAGATAAATCATCACTAGACATGTCCAAACCATCGTCGACTAAAGCAACTACGACTCCCTCACCCGTAACTCCAGCCTCCCAAACACCAGTAACGTTGATATCATGACCCACCTGGACGGTATTGACCTGTTGATTAGAAAGAAAAAGCTTGGCATATCACCAGATGCCATTGTTCTCCAAAGATTGGATCCTGAATATCAAAAAGGGACCTAATTTGCTCCAGATTAGGCTGATCTCGTCTCCGCAACAAGCTCTCCTGTTCACAGGACTCCAATCCCACGTCAAGCACTCTTTTCGTCCGCTTCCTGAGCTCCTGCTTTTTATGCCATAGTACCCCACTTGCTGCTTGTTTATGTAGAATAGGAATGTCTGAACGTCGCTGCAGCAGACTCTTTTTCTGCGCTACGCGATCGTATTTGTTCGATTCGAATTTAGATGAGAAAACATAATGTCCTTCTAATTCGCCGAGCGGCCCTACAACTTCCATACCGAATAATTCTGCGACGAGAAGAGGAGATATACTCGATTCGAGCTGCAGGGCATAAAAATCGCGTTCTGCATAGTGCCGACGATGAGGAAGATTCGCTATTGCGGGTGACAAGTAGAATAAATTCAGAAGAATAAAGGACCAGTGCATAATAGAAACTAAATATGCTGAAAGGTGAAATGGGTATGAATTGTTTAGAGATCAAAGAGGGAAGCGAGTGAAACAGAGGTCACTCTTTCGGGATATGGATTAATCAACACCAAGATTAACCTGGACGAATATGATCTGGCCATCCTCAGGGAAATTCTAAACATAGATAAGAGATTCCCACAGCCTGTTTCAGGAAAAAGATACTTTTGTTCTCAATTTTATAGTACAGTAGAACCTGGCTATAGGGAACCTTCGTACAACGAATTATAAGGTCTAACGTGATATCATGTTAGAAGGAATCCATCCTCCTTTTAACAAATTCAACATCCGTGAACGCCACTTTCGTTATAACCAGGTTCTACTGTGAATCCAGGACGGGATTGGCTTACAGATGAAACACCTGAATAAGGCTTCGTTCGAGATGTTTCATATTAGTTTAAGACATTCATGTTCTAGTTATTCATACGTTGTCCTTCTCGTAACCTACCGACGAAGTCGCTCCCATCAAAGTCCAAAAGAAATTAAACGTCATTGGGTTATGGTTTCTAGCGTCAAATGGGAAAACTTAATTATTGTAATCTCTTTTCGTAATTGGCAGCAGATTCCAATCAGACTGAATAGAAACCTATAATGGAAATTCAGGATCGTTCAGATATCAAGGTTCTTGCTAGAAGGATCTCGGTATCCCCAAATAATACTTGCATGGCTTCTTTACACGATATAGAGAACAGAGACCATTTATACACAATTATTGATGACGAGAAGGCTTTCCCACAAGTCTTCAAAGACGATATCTTTGAGCGAAAATCCTTGGTAAAAGGTGCCCACTCAGGAGCTGTGGTTTACTCGTGCTTCAACGCGTTGTTGACACCTTCTTACTGGCCTATGACAAGGTCTTGATCATATTCAGATTTTATCCATTCAGCAAGATTTACCTTGTTTAGAAATTTGCGGAATCACTTTCAGTATGCTCCATCAGTACCTTTTCATTACTTTCAAATTCTGTTGAATTTGACCTTTTCGAAAAGCAGATAAGTAATCACTGGCTGAAAGTTAAATTCACTAGATATTTCATTTATTGTTACTATATAAAACGTCAGGGGAATACAATTCCTGAAAACATATTCTTTTGATGGCTAGCTGCACCGCCATCCCAAAGGATGAAATGCTTTAATGTACATGTACAGTGAACATTTGATACTACATTTCTGTTAATTACCTTCCCAAATCCTCCTGGGATTTATGCAAATCTTCTCACAAACGCGTCGAAGAGCGAGTCGGAATAGCGCCCTATTCATCCTCATCGCTACCTTCTCCACCAAGGTCGTAAAATGACTTTCCTTCATCGCTGTCGCGTCCAAAAGCATCGTAAAGGGTTCTTGCATTGCCTGAAGTACTCGACTCCATACCATCATCTTGATCATTCGACAATTGGTTGAATTCGTATTCATCAACGAGGCCAATGGATCTCCGCATTCGACGATAGTTGACCCAAATAGCAAGGACAAAGAGCAAGAAGACAGAGAAGAGGACTATTCCTCCAAACAGTATTTTCATCGAAGGATCCTTCATATTCGGATGATGTTGGCCAAGCATAGGTTCTTCAGATGACGGCAAAGTTTCTTGTACATGATGGGCGGTATGAGATTGAAGTCCCTCAAACTCTGTCAAAGATCCCTCTGTATGAGTGGTTATATTGGTAGAATTTGAATTAGGAGTGATTATCGTTGATGAAGCCATTTCGGTCGTACTCGCCTCGGTTGTGCCCCCCATTATTCCACTAGCAGATTGAGTGGTTGTAGGTATTCCCGAAACGATGGAACCACTCACAAGCGGGGTTTTCGCTTCCTTTTCAGAAGCCCCGGGTAATTCATAAGGAACGGCAAGTGATTCATCGATACTTTCTCCCCATAAGCTGATTTTCCAATCTTTGAAAACTCCTTTATGTCTGATTTCCATATCACCAAGGACTTGCAAAGTCCATTCGCCAACTCCAGGCTCACCCCTAGAGAAGGTCAACAGAATCGCTTTAATATGCCATACCAGTGCATCACCGACATCATCCTCCAATCTTTGAATCCCTCATCGCTCATGTCAAATTCTCTCTTTTCCGCCAAGCGTGAAATGACTCCGTGAGGGCTGATCAAGCGAATCGCCACTTTCCCTCGACTTTCATGGTCGATGTTGACTGTTACCGTGACGTGTTCAACATTCGCCAGATTTACTTGCGCAAGGTTCTCCTTCGTTACTGTGATAATACTTTTGGCGCCATCTGATCCCTGGAGGATATCTTGTCCGACTTCTTGAACTTGGGAATGGTACCACGAAGGTGCTTTCTTGAGTGTATAATTTCGAGCAGCTGCTACTAGTGCACCAGCATCAATCTTTCCGTATCCGAATTTATGATTGAATCGACGACCATTAGCGGTCATCTGCCAATCTTCGTCATCGGAGTTGATTTCAATTGCAGACTGGACCGTAAGGTGTTGCATATCTCGCCAAGTCAGTTCAGGTCTGTTATCAGAACAGGCTAGCAAATATGGTTTACCTCACTGAAAGAGCTAATGCAAGCACACCCGCGGCCAAAGGGGCCGCGGCTGATGTTCCACCATGAAACTGGGTACATTTGTTTTTGACATCGGTAGTGTGCTATAAATCAGAAAGCAACGGCAGCAAAAGACATACAATATGATCTGTATCTCCACTACTATAAGTAACAATCAACTGGGCACAACATTGTTCAGAGTAGACAGGATGTTTTCCTTCCCGATCGATAGCGCCAACAGTAATGCTGAAGATACTATTTGTATATCCGTCGAAATTGCAATTATCGAAACTACGTCCGCCGTTTCCGCTTGCAAAGACAAATATAGAACCTTTTCCATCTCTACCATTTTGGATTCCATTGATGACGCCACGAACAATCAAGTCTGATGGGCCTTCCATTGACTGACCGTTATCAGGAGGCCCCCAACTGCATGAATAGATGTGGTTCTTGTGAAACTCATAGTTAATAGCAGCGATTTCATCAACATCGGCGACTGGACCGGAGAGCATTCGAATAGCAGAGACTTTTGAGTGGAATGCCACTCCAATTCCACATACGTCATTCTTAACTGCCGCAATTTCTCCGGCACATCGTGTCCCATGATAATCGTCGAAGAGAACTGGAAGTGGCTCGTTGTCATTATCATTAAAGTCGTGAGAACCTTCTCGAAACTCAACAATTAGCTAGGTGCGATAACAGACAACATACGAAATTATCAGTTAGATCCGGATGATTGTAGTCAATTCCATCATCAATAAGAGCAACTACAACTCCCTTGCCGGTTACGCCGTCAGCCCAAACCCCGGTAACATTGAGATCATGACCTTGTTGGACAGTGTTGACCTATAATGATTAGGGCTAAAGATGTAAAGATGCAAACAAGATGCCATTGATCGCCGAAAATAGGGTCATTTATTTCGAATTGCTTCTTGATCTCTTCGATATCCGGTAGGTTTCTCTTTTTTAGTGTATTCCCAGATTTGTTATCCTCTGAGTAGAGAGAGCCAAGATCCCGTTTGACTCTTTGCTTCAGCGACTGCTTCGCTGACCACAAGATAGAATTTGCGGCTCGTTTATGTAGATGAGACACGTCTGATCTCCTTTGAAGTACGTTTTTGTAGTGTTGAACATAGTCATATCCATCTTGCACCGTTGGTGAAGCGAAAATGTAATGATCATTCAGATTTGGAAGAGGTCCTACAAGTTCCAGGTCAAAAACCTCGGCGACGAGTTCCGGGTATTCATCTTTCAAGTGTACGACGTAATGATCTCGGACGGAGTAATGTTCGGGTCGTGGCAAATTCAGAGATTTAGCAATTAGCGAAACAAAAAGGGATTCTGCGAGCAAAAGGGCTTTCAGAGACCGCATAACTGAAATTTGAGAAAGGTTGTCTTTGGTGTTTTCCTTACAAAAGAATGGGAGGAGCTGGATGGTGCAGTGGTTGATCCAGAATCTCCTCGATATGAGGATTTGTCCACATACGAGACATTGCCTATCGAAGACGCGCTTACTCTATAGTTTATACATCGACTGGATATGCGATATGGATAACTTGCCCATAATGGTACAGAGACTACAGACCACTTGTGTTGGCTGCTTGATCTGACTGCTAAACTTCCTTTAGAAGTCGCCGATTTCACGAATTTCTGGTACAAAAATCCTTTCGGCCTGTAAAGATAGATTATGGCAAAAGGCAATCACCAGGTTTTTAGTATACATTGGGTCAAGTTGATTTCAACCCACATTGCGACTAGCGCATTGCTATCAAGCGGCTTATCTGCTCCATATTCGCAAACTCAATTTCCCCCTGATCAGAAAATGTCTTGTCCTCTCAAGTCTGTCCTTGTAATTGGAGGTTCCGGCTTTCTTGGCTCTGCTATCGTCGCCGAACTCGTCGCCCTGAATCCAGCACCCAAAGTCGCCGTATTCGATCTCAAAATCAGAGAAGATACAAAATATCCAAATGTTTCTTATTACACTGGGGATCTCCTCAATTCAGAAGACATGCGATCCGCAATAAAATCCTCGGATGCGACCGTTATTTTGCACACCGCAAGCCCTGTACATGGACTAGCCCGCGATGTTTACATGAAAATCAATGTCGAGGGCACCGGAAATATCATCGAGGTATCAAAAGAGGAGGGTATACAGGCTTTAGTGTATACGAGCAGTGCTGGAATTGTATTTGACGGTGATGATTTGATCAATGTCAATGAATCTGCTCCCTTTCCAAAGATTCATATGGATGGTTACAATGAATCAAAGGTATGTCTAGACTCAGAAATAATATCAATTTATATCCAGGCAGAGGCTGAGAAGTTGATATTGCAAGCTGATGACCGCAAGGGCATGAGAACATGTGCTTTACGTCCTGCTGGTATCTTTGGGTATAACATTCATTTTACATTGACTAACCCAATAGACCAAGAGACCGACAGTGTATTCCTGGAATGCTCACTGTTTACTACAGTAACCAGACAAAATTCCAGATCGGTGATAATCTCAACTTGTTCGATTTCACTTACGTCGGAAACGCAGTACATGCTCATATCCTTGCAGCTGAAAAGCTTCTTGATTCTCAGACAGTGGACAAAGTTGCCGGAGAAGCATTCTTCATAACTAATGGAGAACCAATCTATTTCTGGGATTTTCCGTTAGCTGTTTGGGCGCATTTGGGCCATTGTCCGCCTTACATCATCAGATTTCCACGTATCGTTGGGATTGGTCTTGCTGCTATGGTAGAAGCGTTGAGTTATTTTAGAGGGAAAGAGGCTGGATTCACACGGTTCAGGGTCAAATTCGCCTGCGCAAGTCGTTACTACAATATCTCGAAAGCGAGAGACATTCTAGGTTATAAACCTCTCGTCTCTCTAGATGAAGGAATCAAGAGAACGCTAAAGTGGATCGACGAAGAGCAAACTATTCAAGCGCAGAAAAAAGTACAATGATTTCAAGCCCTTTCTTGCAAGCTTATTCTAGGAGTTTGGCAAAGTCAAGTTCTATGTTACATATAAATGGCGCAATAAGTTTAATACACAGAATGTTAATGGCTGTTTGCTTTCAATGTAAGCGGTGCGCTCATCAGCTTTAACCCTTCCAGTTTTAACCCTTCCATCTTACGTTCTCCGAGATCTTTAAGTTTATTCCACCCTAGAGCATCTCGGCGGAAGGAAGACTGAGGTGAACTTGCCCGATCGTTCTCGGAAATAATTTCAATGATCTTAATGTCAGAGACAAGGCTGTAAGAGACGCACCATTCGCTCTATATCTTGGGCATAGTAATCTACACGACAGGAAAGGTAAGGTAACAGGAAGGAAGGTTTCACACGAGTCAGCACGCCTTCCAATAACAGGGTGTGCAGGATCTCTGGCCTTTAAATCAGCAAGTGAGAAGATGTCTTCTTTACCGAACAACGAAAACATTGCCCAGTTCCCGTAAAAACACCATCCGCTCGTCAAGGGCTGGTAATTTCCACAGAGCAATTGCTTCTTCGTAAAACGTTATATCCCTTAAATTAGTCCATTCATTCAAAAGGAGATCCTTACTTCGTTAAGATAATTGCACCGGCATAATTGACAGTGAACTTTTTGAAATGTTCGAGCAAGAGACTGTGAAATCCGATGCCCATTTCAGTCAAAAAGTTTTCCCATGTTTCTTCTTCTAGGGTTTGATTCGCCATACTGTGTATTTTTCCGAGGAATGCAACAACAGTCTGACAGGGCTATAAAATCAGAGAACTGCGCATGAGCGTTAATGGGGAACCATGGTCTGGAGATTAATCAATGCTTCGTCATCGTCTTTCGGCTTGAAGTCATTTCTTTTTTGCCGTGAAAGAAGAATTGAAAGCCAATTGAGAGCAGCTTATGGTTAGGAACGTCAGCAAGAGGAAGTTCACATTCTATTGTCTTCTGCATGATCAAATTGACTTTTCCTTCAAACCTGGTCATACTTTTCTGTATTGACATTACCATTTCGCGTCGTAAAGTCAATGATGGACCTGCCAGTGGTAATAATGCAATTTGACAATATGAATAAACTAGATGCATTATTGTAAGCGCGTTCCCGACATTGACGAAATAGCCGAAATCTGGTTCTAACTTTGTATCCAAGGTGGATGCAGTATCATATGCCCTAATGAATGAGTGATTATAGCAATACCAAGTGTACGAGTCGAGAGCAACATCGACATACTCCTCCCCGATATTTTCTAGCAAAACATCTAGCAAAAAGCTCATATTTTTGGCGCTTTGACTACTGATTAGAGACAGTAAATGACAACTATGTCTTACGCATCTGAGGTAGATACCAATTCCACTGCTCTACCAATAGCTTCTGCATGCCACCGCAGCATTCTCGTTGCTGATTCTACGGAGAGTTGCCCGTCTTCGGCGGTAATGATAAGCTCAGGTTGTATACTTTCGCGGTGATGGTCTTTCTTATCTTTAAGGGAATTTGCACGATCAATCCCTGCAATACGAAAGAGGTAGTTAATTCTCCCCTCGGGATTATCCGAAGCACGATCTTTGGTCGCAGATTGGACCGGAGATTGCCATTGATGAACAAACCTGTCAAACATAGTGGTGCCCTTATTCGCTTTCCTTTGGGTCTAGAAGTTAACCGACTCATGACAAATAGGTACGTGATATGCGCTGAACTTGAAGAGAAAAGAGACATAAAGTTCTTGAATACTCTTTCGTTCTCGGTCTCGGTATCTGTTACCTTCGAGGTAGGGAACAAAAAGATCTTCAAGATTTTGATCGAGAACTTGGACGATATTTGATGTTGCGAGGTCTCCCACGCGAAGAACGTGTGTCATATCAAACATCTTTAGGTCATCAACTAGACTGACTAAAGCCAAATGAGTCGACTGTAAAGTTCGAAGGTAAGCAAGGTTTGAAATCTTCTCGGCGTGTTTGAGAACTGATTCAAGACGCAATTGAATCTTAAAGTTGGAACAGTGAAACAAATATCAAGCACATACTGGTTGCGCGAAAACTCTCTGAAGAAATACTTGCATGACGATAGCAGGTTCAGGAAAGACGTCTTGGATGATCTTCATCTCAGTTTCAACGGTTGCTCTAACCTCTGCGAATAAAGCCTTTAATCCGCTTTCGATTCCTGGAGGTTTAGCGTCAGGATCTGGCAGAATCTGCCAACTGTTGATGTGAATATGGACAATTATGCAGCAATCATACATGTCATCTTGGTTGCCGATCTCTTGAATGTTCAATTTCTCTCGAGCAATGAAGAAATCGTGCTGATTGACGAACACTTGAATTACCGATGAGCCACCATTAAAATCATGTAAGATTTTGGCATAGTTCTGTCTTTTCAGTTGCAGTTGATGAGCTGACAAGTACCGACATGCCTGTAAAATCGCCATGCCTATAAGCTTTATCAAACTGTTTGAGGAGATCTTTTTCAACAACTTCAGAGAACTTCTCAACGTGTTCTCTAGTAGCCTCTGCACCTTCAAGATTGACATCCTTGCAGATCGCTAATAATCTACGAGTGAACATGGCACAACGAGCTTTCGCTTCGTGGGATTTTTCTCGCCGCAAAGCCTCCAATTTTGAGGAGTCTCCTTGCCGAAAGTCGAGGTATGATGCGACCAGAAATTCTCCTTCGCTAGCTCGTTGTTGTTGTTTATCGACTTGTTCGAGTTGTTCACCTTTAAATGTAAACAGACATTTCCAGAATATATGAATCCACCAATTCGAATTGCAGTATTTCCCACCTCATTTATCCTTCTCTCGAGACCTTCAAAAGATGATACTAAATCCTGATATACATTATTTTGAATACAAGTAAATTACAATACGTGAAAATTTTGGCCTATTTGTCGGATCTTTTGATTATGAAGTTGTTCCGTTCGTTTTGTGCTTTTCCGCATTCCCTCGGTCTGGCGAGAAATCTCTGTTTTAAGTCCCTTGAGTTTATCGATAGCTAATTCGAAAGTTCGAATATATGGTTTCGGATCGAAGGCTACAAGCTCAGCATACTGGCTACTAAAGGCACTCACCCCCGCTGGATCGTTCCGAGGCATTGTTATTGGTGGAACTCAGGGCTTCGACAAAGTCTTCGACCGAGAAACTTGAGGACTTTGGCGTTAATATCAAACAAGCAACTGCAAGCACGGAAAAGTAGTCGACTGTAAGAAGTTTCTGTATCTTCGGGTCCAAGTCGTATATAGTGCCTGTAATTGGAGGCATTTCTCTCGTTTTGTTGACTTAGGCGGATGTCATCTCCACTCAATGAAATTCTGGGGTTAGATTCGGAGCTTGCCACAAACGGAAATGTGGCAAAACGCAACAAAAGTATTCCAAAACTCCAAATAACCACCTCGAAATCATATGAAGATCAAATTAAATGTTTCTGGCGGGAGCAGCGGTCAAAATTCGCCTGCAATCTCTGCTACCCTTCCAAAGATCAAGGTGAAGTCAGGAAATGCAAAGATCAGGCTGCGCAAGAAAGAACACGGAAACGGTTATGATTCAGAAGCTTCGGACAGAGAAGAGGATCCCATGATAGAATCAGAGTTTATCCTGAGGATGAAGCCTGGTGCAGACTGCGAGTATCTGAGACAGGCTATTGAGACGAAGCAAATCGGAGACGGCGCAGATGTATGGATCAAGTTCAAAGGTACTTTGCAGCATGAACCTCTATTGATATGAAGCAAGATATGAGGAGAGCAGTGGTATCTATCCGAGGACACGTGTACGCTGCAAAACTGGTCGATCTTCCTTGCATCATTGAATCCAATAAGACGTTTGACAAAAAGAACTTTTACAAAACGGCCGACATCAGCCAGGTGCACCCTTCGATAGGAATCATACCTAAAGGAACAGATGTTGCTTGTTGGCGATCGGATTGAGCATGAAGACACAGTCTTGGCTCTACCTTTAAAATCTTCAGATCATATTTATCCTCATGGGATCACCCCTCCTTTACGTCACGTTCGCAAACGAAGATTTCGAAAGCGTGTTTCAAATAGGGTATTCGCTTGCGCAGAGTTCAGTTCTTAATTAACCTAGACTATTGAAGTTGTTGAAGCGGAAGTTGATCGATTATTAAAACTGGACGCTGAAGCTGAATATACTTCTTTTGAAGTCCTTGATCCTCATGTTTTGGCTCGTGAGGGCTCAGCAGTTCCATCTGATATTGGTTCTCCATGGTTTGGAGGAGGCGATGATATGGAAGTCGATGATGACGGAGACGACGACGACTTCCTCGCAGGCCAGATTGAACAATCAATGATGGAAGTCGATCCCAAAAATCTCAAGAACGTACTTACAAATGTGCAATCAGATGAAAGCAGCGAGAGTTCCGAGGAGGATGAAGAGGAAGACTTGGACGATGAGTCAAGAGAAAAGAGTCAACAGAAACGACTTCTTCAGGAAGAAATTTTAGAATTGCAAGCAACAATAACGCTTAAGCGGCGAGACGCAGAAAACGCTACAAACCCAATCTTGCGGACTCGGTTTATGGATGTTGTCAACAAGCTTCAAGCTGAGTTAGATATGAAACTTGCTCAGCAAGAAGAGACAGAGAAGCCTGAATAATATTTTCATTAATACATGGAGTGAAACGATTAGATTATGGACGGCGATGGAATCAAACCCCGTCATAAAAGTCTTTGAAGGCGGTGATTAGGAAATCTTGGCCCAGACTTGTTCCCCTATCTCATGTCAGAATAGGAGGATGAAATGAAATAAAAGTAACTTACAAATATTTTTGGGCTCTGGAGGAGACCATACTATAGTCTCAGCATCTTTTCTCCCAGTATACAAATCTGCATAATCCAGATTAACCCATTCAGATCTTTTTATCAATTTATAGCCTATGGCTAGCACGAAGAAGAGAATAATGGATAAGTAATCCGCAAAGAAATGGGCAGGGGTGCTTGAAGTCAGTAATCTAACAAGAGGGAGGCTATACAATTGAAAAAAAACATCAAAGCCTTGGGTTATAAGGATGAATATGACACTGATAAATCCATACCAAGAAAACCATGGCTGCCACGGGGCTTTGAAAGGTAGCGCGTCTCGAGAAATGTTTTGAGCTTTCAATGCTTTCATGAAACGGATGTGTGAGAGCTACTTAATAAGAACCGGAGATTCCTCAAGGGTGACATACACTAATGAAAGCCCAACAAATCGAACCAGCTACAGCAATAATATGCAATAACCATAAGAATACTCGACCGCCATGCTCGGACACATTGAGAAAAGCCAATGCGCCAAATGCCACCGTCACCGCAACGCTCACGTATGGTACGCCTTGTCTATTCACGCGACACAATATTCGAGGACCTAGACCTTCATTCGCCAAACCGAGAAGAATTCTACTGCCGGAATAAACGTCTGAATTGCCGGCTGATAATACAACCAGTAAAATGACGCCGTTCATAATATCCGGCAGAACTTTGATACCAGCCATGTTGATCGCAATGACGAATGGACTGTAAGAAGCGTTCATTCCTTCTCCGAAAAGTTGAAGATTGTTTGATGGGACTAAAAGACCGATAAAGAGGATTGATAGAACGAAGAAACAGACAATTCGCCAAAAGGTGCGACGAATGGCTATTGGTACATTACGCGTTGGGTTTTCTGATTCTCCTGCCGCGACACCTACGAGCTCTGTGCCTTGATATGAGAAGAGAGCTAGGAGTTGAGCAAATTAAAGAAGGGTAACAGCCATTACCTTGAATAAGGACGGCATAGAACCCCATAAACTTCCCTACCGGTTTATGATTAACGAGATAGTAAGCAAAAGGACCAGGATCATTCCAGTATCTAAACCCGACAAACCCATCTTTTCCTGCACCGCATGTTAAACATAGACCTAATACAATAAATCCGACTATCGTGGCAACTTTGACTGAAGATATCCAAAACTCGACCTCGCCGTATATTGAGACCGAGAAGAAGTTCACGGCCGATATCACGATCCAGAAGATTGTGATTAGTATCCAGTTAGGTACTGCTGTTGTCCAATACTGAATAATAAGGGCTGCTGCTGTAATTTCAAGAGCAAAAGTTACAGCCCAGGAAAACCTTGAAAATTAGAATTGTGATGAACAGACATCATACCAATAAACATAACCCATAGCGAACCCAGCCGCTGGGTCGACAAAGCGGATAGTATAAGTGCAAAATGACCCAGAAACTGGAATAAATGCGGCCATTTCACCTAACTTTATTAGGATGATGGTCTTTGAATTAACGGATGAGCACCCAAGGACATCATAATTGAATAAACGATTGTTCCAATGAAAGCGAAGCCTATCAAGCTTCCTCCATTGTCAGATTAGATAAACTTCAAATGCTATACCAACAGGTCCACCTCGTGCCAGCGCAATCCCGGAACCGATGAACAACCCCTCGATATTTAGCGGGTAAACTGAAGTTTTAGTGGTACCGTTCCTATTGTTCCGCCAAGAGCGATCATTTGTCTAAATTAGTTGAAGATATAAAGAAGAGGCATACAGGTGTCTGGCTTTCAGCCTTCTTTGTAGTCTACTGATACTAATATCTTCTGAGTCATGGGGAAGATCTTCTCTCGGGGAAGGACTTCCTCTTTTTCGAAAATTGGAGTGTTTACCGGGATTGAGAAACTTTTGTGCATCTGGATGCACAGACTCAAGCTCCAATGACATGCGCATTAAATTGGACTCACTGGCTCTGGCTGTGTTGTCTTTGGTGGATATATTCTCGGATGGGAAGTATTCTCACAGAATGCTTTGAAAAATGAGACCTTGATAGTCACCTGCTATATATGTGGCTGGCAGCCAAAGAGGAAATTTCACTAATGAGGCGGTTCTCCGGCACTCTGAAAACACATAAAGCACAAGATATATGCAAAGAATTATCCCGCACCGTCAAGTCAAAAAGCAAAATTGGTGGTTAGTGGTGGTATCTCCACAACATAACACAGACTGGGCCAGACTTGACTGGAGGAGGTTCAAAAGTCTTGTTAAATCACCACCAACCAACTGCATTCGTTGACTATTCACCTTGAACAACCCATTTAGATCGACGTCTATACAGACACTGAGGCGCCCTTCAATTGTCGCATTGTCTGTGTTCTCGCGTCGCTCATTGTTGCTTTGTTGATCTTTCTTCCCGCGGACACAAACATAGTTTTGTTCAACCCCCCTGCTCCTAGAACCAGAATCCCCATTTATTTTCTTATACAGCCAATTCAAGCCTGGACATGAACAGCAGACTTGAAGTATCTTGCTAAGAGCTGTATGGAAGCCACTTCTACTTCCCTTCTGAGCCTTTTTGGTCGAGAAAAAATTCATAACATGAGCACAAACACCTCGCCATCTTCGGCCCTCGCCAAAAAATCGAGCGTCGCTTCATCCGCGTATCGGAATGAAAGAGCGATTGCTCCTTCGATTCGCCTAACGACTGGAGGAGCCAGTATCGCCTCTAGCAAGGAAGATCGAACCCCTACATCCTCCGAATCGGAATCGCAGATACCCAGTGATATCAATCCCCCTTATTCTCTTCCACACTCCATACTTTCCTCAAAACAACATGGCGCGAATCTTCCCACAAATGCCTCTTCTAATCCACCTTCTCATCGAAAACGACATCACTCACCCAAAATTTGTCAAACATGTGATCAACCAATGACCGGGCAATTTGTCCGTGCCTTGGGCGGCATATATCATTTAGATTGCTTTAAATGTCACGTATGTCGCTTTACGGCTTTGCGAGTCTAAATAATGTAGGATTGCCAGTCAATAGTGGCCTCAAAATTCTTCCCAGTCGACTATCCAGATGGAAATAAACAATATCCTCTGTGCGAGACAGATTACTTTCGACGGTTAGACTTATTATGCGCAACCTGTGGTGGGGCATTACGAGGGTCGTACATCACGGCGCTAGATAAGAAATACCATATTGAGCACTTCACCTGCTCATTATGTGTAACCCTTTTTGGGCCCCAAGACTCTTACTATGAGCATGATGGTCAGGTGTACTGTCATTTTCACTATTCCACTCGATTTGCGGTCCTTTGTCATGGCTGTAATGCATCGATCTTGAAACAATTTGTTGAGATCTTTCGTAACGGCGAGAACCAACAGTGGCACCCAGAATGTTACATGATTCACAAGGCAATTGTATTCATTCATATCTTCCTGCTGACGTGCTAGTTCTGGAATGTGCGACTCAGTTGTCTCAGTCACGAGTCTGTGGTCCCTACCCAAAAGACTGAAACTCCAGAAGAAGTAAGCGAACGGGAAAAGGCTATGGAAGACCGAGTATTTCGGATATGGACCGTATTATCAGCTTTTGAGGAGTCTTCGGCAGCTTGTATCAGTGACCTACTACTGAATATATCCAATGGCGCATATTTTGAAGGAGTTATTGTCGCTGATCGATTTATTTCACACATAGAACTTCTTTTTCGGGCCATTGATGAACTTGAAATTATGTTAACGCAATCTAGCGGGAGATGTAAGTTTCTTTGTTATTCTTAGCTCTTCCATGGAACATGCGCTGATACTTGGATAGCCTTACCCCATTCGAGAGAGGCGAAGCTGCTATGCAAGAAAATTGTCTCATTCTTCTCCCTTATCTCGAGAATTAAGGAAACTGGCGTGAGACGCCTCGGAATTACCCAAGAACTTCTTTCACTGGTAACTGGACTTGCCCATTACCTCAAGATACTGATCAGGATTTCGTTGACTGGGGCATTGAAGCTGGTGAACATGATTATAGCCCCTGTATCTAATTTTCTAGGAACGTGATGGAAATCCTACAGCTGTCAAAGGACTACTGAATCAATTGTCGTTACTGGACAAGTCTCTGGGCAATCCGCATTCATCGCGACACGTTGATTCTTCCTCGTCATCTCGAACAACTGTCTCCGATATGAAGTTTGATTCGTGTGTTGGATGTGGAAAATGTATTGAGGAGGATTGCGTTCGATTTGGGGAGCGTAGATGGCATCTACCTTGTGTCAAATGCGCGAAATGTGACAAGGATCTTCGACGTCAGTACAGTGATGCTAAATGGTCAGAAGATCAGCTTGAAATCCAATGTCTGACTTGCTCTACTTCGGATTCCCTCAAAGGCTTTATATACATCACAAAACTAAGTCAGTTCATATTTCTGCTGAGAATTGGACTGGGTCGGTTACATCATCTTCTTCGAGAAATTGGTGCCGTGCCCCGTACTTCTGGTAGATTCTTTCCGTTACAAGAACTCTGATGGTTTAGATGACCTAAGTCTTGATGGATACAACAAAACCAACTCGACTAACCCACCTGTTTTACATCGGTCAGTATCGTATTCCAACACCCCCAAGCTATATGATAGTACTGTTCGAGATTTTCAAATTTTACGCTCCGGAAAGCTACAGCACAAATTATCGACATCACAGAAAGTTCCCAGGCAGTCGAGGATTATTGATGGTCCCGTAGCAAATCAGGCAGAAACCGTACGATCCTCGTCTCCCTCACCCAAACTATCCTCTGAGGTTCATCCTTATGACCAAAACCGATTATCTACATTTCGCATCATTGAAGATAAAGATCTCGATTCCGCCGAGTTGACCTTTGGAGATGAGAAAACATTGACCCTAGACGACATTCCCAGAATTGTTGCTGCTGAACAAGCCAGAGAACAACGACCGAATGCATATCAGCATAAACGCGTCAACAGTAAACTCTCTGGACCAAACAATCCACGCCTGGTTGATGGTAGAACACAATGCAATGGTACACAGTCATCGACGCGGCCTGCCAGGCCACATATCTCAGAATTATCAGCCTTGGAATATTTTATCGTGCAACATATCGCAGTGTTGTCAATGCAACCTTTATTGAAAGATTACCTTAGTCTTGAGGATTTACTTGGTCTGATTGAAAATCGAAAACAGACATTTTGGGGAAAATTTGGCAAAGCTTTTCAGAAAAACGGGGGAGACAAAAAGAAAAAGGGTAAGACGGTCAAAATTAATCTGAGCTAAGGGATGCTAGGTGTGTTTGGAGTTCCTTTGGAGGTTCTTGTAGAGAAGGCAGGTGCTGAATCGATGCTGGGAGCCGGTCCTGGTACATTACGGATACCAGCGTTCATTGACGATGCCATCTCAGCAATGAAACAGATGGGTATATTTATTTTACTTGTCATAGGGTCTGATGTGCAGATATGTCTGTGGAGGGGGTCTTTAGGAAAAATGGCAACATCCGAAGGCTAAAGAAACTTAGTGAAACGCTTGATAAGGGCTCTCAGATAAATTTGAATGAGGAAAGTCCAGTCCAACTCGCTGCGTTGCTCAAAAAGTTTCTTCGTGATTTACCTGATCCTCTACTTACCTCAAAACTCTTCCAACTGTTTGTTACAACTCAGCGTAAGAAAGAACAATTTTAATTCTAGAGTACTGATTTGTAGGTATCGACGATGAAGAAACTCGTCAAAGGCTGCTCCATTTGACCTGCTTGCTTATGCCAAAGTCTCATCGAGAGAGCATGGAAGTGGTGTTTTGGTTCTTAAAATGGGTTGCTTCATTCTCGCATGTTGATGAGGAATCCGGAAGCAAGATGGATGCTCACAATCTTGCTACTGTGATTGCCCCGAATGTCCTTTGTCGTAAGAACAACGATGGTCCGGCTGATGAACCATTTCTCGCTATTGAGGCTGTCCATACCATTATGCTAAACATTGAAGAGTTCTCTATGGTCCGTATAAAAAGTAAACTTGTATTAATAGCTAGGTTCCCAGTGACCTCGTTTCCATAATGCAAGACTCGAGTCTGTTTGCGGGATCTGCCGAATTGACTACAAAAGATATTCTCAAGCGCTACGAGGATGTGATTCACCAAACGAACGGAAGTGGAAGCGAAGTATCAGAAGGGCCTACTGGATTCTCTGGGCGGAATAAATCTCGGTCGGTAGCGCCGCAGCGAGTTAATACTGATGCCGCTCAAGCTTTTGCTGTCAACCAAGAAAGTTCTGCTCGTCGTGTTATATCGCCCGAATCTCCTGGTTTTACTGTTCGTTAGCTCTCATGTCAACTCGTTACTTTGATTGGAGTCTTCGTTTTCGTATTTGTATTAGAGGCTCCTTGGGGTCTACTTTTTTCTTCTTCCAGTCATTCTTTTCTCGATTATCCAACGCTCTTTCTTTTTCGAAGTTTTTCTTACGGGTTGTAATGCTGGTTGATAAGGGAGATTGTCAAGTCGCCTGGGTCTAATGGGTTCATTTTCGAAATCGGTGCGTTTTGATGGTTGTCTCTGGATACCTGTTTCTCTATTTGCGCTGTATATAGTTTAACTTTTTGTTGTTTTATCTTTTGGGAGGGCGTTGCGATCGAGGTTTCCGAACGAATGAGTTGTGGTTACGAATAAGGAATAATATTTCTTTGCATTGCATATTTTGTGTTTGGTGTGAGGCCTTTGTCCTCCACTCTGAAACAGCAATGGTATTCGCATCAATTGATCCCCCATATTTAATCCATGCCAGATAAACCCTTTCCGACCGATCAAAGGAGTTCTTTTTATTGGTTCCATCTTTTCAATACTTGCGATCATGAACGTAATTCAATGCTTCACCATCTTTCTTGTGCCATTCTCACGAAGATTGACTTATGACGTACGGTAACTTTCTGCCCAGACTGATCCAGTAAGATCAATTCAAAAATGGCGTATGCTGTATGGATATATATCCAGGTAATATACTATTCAAAAGATCAGCCTGATCTAAACGCATAGGCCTTTTTGGAGGTATCATCACTGGTCAGTTTTCATCTTACGATATCAGACGCACCGGAGACTGCG
This sequence comes from Neolecta irregularis DAH-3, assembly GCA_001929475.1. Classification (NCBI taxonomy): domain Eukaryota; kingdom Fungi; phylum Ascomycota; class Neolectomycetes; order Neolectales; family Neolectaceae; genus Neolecta; species Neolecta irregularis. The sequence goes on along the minus strand of LXFE01000172.1, from coordinate 9,701 downwards.
CATCACATTCAGTGGAGAAGTCTTTCCGAAAAACGAGAGTGCGCTTGTTATATGTAAATTTAGATGAGTTTTCCACTTTTGATGATCCAGGCAATCACGTATCCTGGCTTGACTTTATGATGATTCAAGCGATTGCAAAGCGTCGAGGAATGCTCTCGAGACTTCGCTACTTTGCGAAGAAATCATTGGCATATATATATGATATATTTCACAGATAATACTGATTTATAGACCTTTTTTTGGATGGTCGTTAGTTTTATCTGGAATGATTCTAGTTAAAAGGAATTGGTTACACGATCAAGCTGAATTGACCAGAACATTTGGACAAATGAAAAAAGATCGGTTTCCTATTTGTTTGATGGACATTATACTTGTCATTGACTGGATAGGGCTCACTACTTTTGTCGAAGGAACAAGACTGAGTCCCAAGAAACTGTCAGAGGTAGACTATTCTTGTAATCAAACTGACAACTGCTAGTCGAGAGACTTTTGTGAAGAACGAGGGAAGCCGGTTTTGTCGCATTGTCTTCTCCCGCGGTTTAAAGGCTTCCAAGCTTGTGTAAAGGAACTCAAGGGATCGCATATTAAAGCTATATATGGTAAACTGGATTCAGACAAGTTATTGTAACGCTAGATGTTACAATTGCGTACTCACGTGGTTCTGAATTTCAAAAATCACCTTTGATGAGCGAGATACTATATGGAGCACATCTGCCTTCCTGGAAATTTCACATACATACTCGCCGGTATTCTATGGAAAGTGTGCCTTTGACGGACAAGGAGTTGGAGACATGGCTGACTGAGCGGTGGGTTGAAAAGGACCGAATATTGGATGAAATGAAGGAAAACTGGACGAATGCGAGGAGTATTGGATTACTCAAAGACATGGAATAGGAAATAATATTCAGCAATGTACATGTTTACAAGAAAACCAAGTCTTTTAAACTATTTAATGTGCGTGGTGTCTAATGCGGAAACCAGAATATCAGCGGATTGACTATTACCTTCCCCAGTTGTTTTGGGCGATTCCGAGTCATCAGCATCGCTTTCCTCCCCGCTTTCCTCTTCCATATCATCCAAGTCGTCTAATTCTCCCAGCCCACGATCAGAAAACATTGCACGAATTTCGTCAACGATATCTTCGTCTTGGTTAAATTTGTTTCCATTCAGTTCGAGCAGCTTCAACTTTGCCAAATTGTTTTCAATGGCCTTTTTCAAGGCTTTGACAGCTGCAAGATCGAGATCGTTGTATTGCAGTTTTAGTATGGCGATTTCAGAATTGAGACCTTTTGAGATTGCTTCTGCGAGAATATTACCGCCGCGTGCACTCAGTAGACAATCACCAACTCCGAGTTCGTTCAACTCGGTCCATATAGGCAAAACATGGGCTAAAGCTTTTGCACCTCTGAGAGTAAAAGTGTTGTCTTGCAGGTCCATCACTTTTAGGCGAATGCAATTTGACAATCCATCTCGAAGAAGAGTTTCAATTCCTTCGGGTCTGATCCCGTTTTGCGGCAAGCGAATTTCGAATAAAGAACCATGCGCAGTAAAGCACTGCGACCAGGCAAGCATACTAGAATTTTCCAGCCTGTTTCTGCCGCAAACTAGAGTTTTCAGCGTTGAAGCATTGTTCGCCTTCTTTTCCTCTGCCAAACGAGTTAATGCAACTGCGATCCGAGTTCCAGTTTCTGGGCCAAGTCCGTTGTTTGCGAGATACAAATGCTCGAGCGGTACGTGGCTGCTTAAAAAGGCGATGAGCGGCTCCTGGGCGGTAGGACCAAATGCATTGTTGCTCAAATCAAGCGTATGGAGCGAAATACAGGGATTTAAAGCGGTCAACAGATGAGAAAGCGCTGGTGGAATTTCTTCACGCAGCCGGCCGGTGAATATATCTGCCAATCGGGCAATCTGGATCAGACTCAGCAGCAGTAGAAAAAGACTTTACAATAATTAAAAAAGTATACATTTTATTTTATTTTAAATCCAAGGCAAAACGCACCTGCAGGCTCGATTTCTGTTTACAAATCACAGGCGCAAGTGCGGCACAGGCTGCTTCTCCAAATGTATTTCCGCTCAGTCGAATTTCGCGTATATTTGTGCTTTTTTGCAGCTTGTCGACATATTCAGCGATATCTTGAGCGTTGTCGAGTTTTAACATTTTATCTGCGAGGGAGTAGACTGCATCCGTCATTTGGGAGTGCGTGGAGTATTGAAAAAGATTTTGGGGTGGCGGTGGAAGAAATTGATCTCGGTCAACATGAGTACAGATTCCACTCTGCGTATTGAAATGCAATATTTGAATCTAACCACCAGAAAATACCATTGATAAGAGGCCAAAGCCATGTTGTGCCTGTCCAGAGACTCGGAATGCGCGAGACGAATGCATGTTTAAATCGCAAGAAAACGACAGTGCTGAAGAATGCAAAGATTTAATTGAGGCCCATAGAAGGTGAGTATGCCTGATATACCATGCATTGACCTGCAGATGCATGGCCAACTATGGCTATAAAGTATAGAAATATGTTTATATTCAGCCCTCCTTTTGTTTTTTCCGCACCTGAATAAACAGTTGCACATTGCCCCATACAAAAAATATCCCAAAGCACCCGCAAGATACAACAACATTCGCTACCACCCACAGATCAGGCCATCGTAACGACTGCGGAAAAGCTGCGTCGAGAAGATGAATGCTCAGTATTGCCAGATACGAAAGCTGTAATGAATCAGCAAATCTCTGTTCGCCATAATCAAACCATCTGAAGCGTCCTTCCCATTCTATTCGTAGATAGTTTATACATCCCGCATAACCAGTTCCAGAATCCAATGATCACGCTGTACTGCAGTCCCAAACCTTCGCGCTTTAATAGTGGCCACATACTATGCGTGAGATTGTTTTGCGGATGAAATACCTAAACATTGCAATATTGTTGATCCAGCCAATCCAGCTCGTACTATCCAAGTTGCCCTCCGTAATCAACATCGTCACCGGCATTAATGGCAACAGAATGCTCTTTTCATGAACCTGAAATCCCACGAGATAAAACCCCAGTGCACTCATCCCAAGTCCAAGTGGAAGAAGCTGTTTCCTGGGATACATAAACAACATCAAGCACGTAGGCATGACTGCGAGCAGAGTCGCCAATAAACTACTGTGAACCCTTATATCAGTACAAAACATACCTGAGAACCTTTAATGAATCGCGAGGATACGTTTCTCGAAGTTTGATCACGACATTTGCTGCACACCATACATTCGCAACTTTGTCCTCCCACAAGCCTCGATGAAAAGGGAATACCCTTTGCAAAACTTGTTGTATCTCACCAACCCCACCAGATAAAAGTAGTGGAGAAAACATTGCTCCAAAAGTCAGTACTACTGTTATTCCAATTACACTCAGACGTGCAATATCAAGTCTGGGAAACACGCAGAGGCCAAGTAAGTAGGCGAATATTGCAGGCGCGTAGTATAGAGCCATCTGTTTGAAGCCAATGGCAAGGACAAAGTACATTGACCCGCGAAGAAGGTTATCTTTGAGAAATGAATTCACAGCGAGAAGTGTCAACCCGAGCATGACGGCATTATATCTGCAAATTAGAAGGATGATATCGAAATTGTATACTGGAAATGGCCGTGATCAACAATTATCAACGCTGGTTGAAGCAGAATAGTGGTGATGGAAAATGCCTGCTCTTGAATAGAAATACGCCATGCGGAATACTTGAGCTCCCCGGTCGAATCCTTTCACTCTTGTCCACCGCTTGACGAACCCAATTACCGCAGGAACATAAAATACCAACTCGCAGACAACGACAGTGGCACGCATAAACACTTTAAGAGCCTCGCTCTCGATACCTCTCGATACATCCAATTCGAACCATTTAGAGTTGATAAGATTACCTCTTCAATTAATCCTTGGATATATAGAACGTACATTGCTCCACAGATCCAACTGATATACGCAGTCAAAGGCGGATAATCAAGTCTCCACCAATCATCATCGTAATGGTACCATTCTTTGAGAGGTAAATGTATAGTCACTTCCATCCAATGACGTTGCGCTTCAAAGTCTCCGAAATCTGGAGGTGTGCCCATTCCTGCAATGAGCTTGACTTCTTTTTTTTCCTCTGAAAGAACCTGAGTATGGACCTAATGAGACTCCCCATCGTACGAGAAATACAGTCAGGAGAATGACTGGCAGAGTCATCCATTTGATATACGCGGGTTTCAATAGGGCAAGAAAATGCACCAATGGCGGATTAGAATCTTCGTTCTTGTTTGTTTCATAGAGTTTTTGTCTTTTACGTGGAGTAAAAGTGCTCATCAAGGCAAATTTAATCTGAAATGTTAAAATTGTCAACCTTGGTGTTTTCCCTACATGATTTCCGATCTGCGGCGAGACACGGGATCAATCAAGCAAACCACTGTTGTTTTCCACTGTTTTTGTTACCAAATGGTGGAGATGCCGTACCAACAACACCAGATTCCATCAATTGTACTGCAAAAATCTGTAAAGAAACGCAGGAGGAACAGTTTTCAGCCTGAAGAAGTTCGTACTCCTTTATCTGGTATTATTTCATCGTATCACATCAATCTTATTATAGATATTGCAGTTCACAAGTACGGGTCTATGCCAATACTCAAAAGACGGAGGCGGATCCTTGAGAATCGGCAAATTGACATGGTTCAAACATATCCTCCTGACAAAATTTCACTTCAACATCGCTGTCACATCTGTTATCGTCTAAATAATCTTCAAATCCAGGTTCTGCCCTGTGAAACCTGTGGAAATGGAACTTGTTTCATCTGCTTTCGCCAATGCATGGAAGATGGATCCCGAATATGCAGTGGATGCTGCGAAGAACGGTACCGCTAATCGAGATCTGAAATCTCACAAGTAGTGGTCCTGACGGCGATGTAGTCTGTTGTCGATGCGCACTGGGCGAGTATATGATTTGACCAGTTGTTTTGACAGGTTTGGCGTTGTTAGCATCAAGTTGCATTCAAAGGGCATACAGTAATGTTTGGTGCTACTGAATTCTCAAAATGGATAGAGGTTTCTGCACCATGGCTTTTTAAACTATAGTCTGGCAAGGTATTGTGTTTGGTAGAGAAATAAATTGTCATTTTCATGAATGTCACTAATGATATAGAATAGATTGACTATACTCGAGTTAATACATCATGCAAAACACTCGTTCTGTTATATAGGATCCTTTTGACATATTTAACGACAATGATATGTAAATATGAATCTTGCAGAGATGTTCTTGTGCATAGTATATATTTATGTCTCAAAGGAAAACCTACACGTGGCACTGCTCCAACTGAAATAGTCTGAAGTCTACAGACCAACACATCCAAATGCTCCTTCTACTTTGGCTTTTAAGCGTTTTTGCACAGCATGCTACATTGCAAGTTGGACAAGAAGATCTCATTTACCATCCCGACCAAGGGTTCTATCCCAAAATCTTTATTCCCACAGAAATATTTCAGGTCGTTCATGACGATCAACAGATTCCTGAAGGTCTACATATTCGCATAAATCTTCAAACGGGTTTAAAGGAAGCGAAACTCGTCGATCCGTCTGAAGTTGTTGACGAGAATCAAGTGGCAGTATTGCTTCCGCCGGATGAAAATGAAGAAAAAGAACCTGAAAAAGTCGTTTTGGAAAATCATAAACCAAATCCACATATCTCGCAAGAAGACCATTCTTCATTTGGCGAGAATATCGCTACATTGACATCGATATCTCTTCATGATCCAAAGGCTCTGCCCACATTACAAGCACTCGAAGAACTCGCTCATGAGATCGACTTTGGTATAAAGATTGCGCAAGGTCGTGGTATGGAGTCCTTGTTGAATTTTCTCGCGTCGCAAGATTCAGAAATTCGAGCAATGGCAGCCATGGTCATTGGTTCTGCATTACAAAATAATGCTCCAGCACAACAACGTTCTGCTCATTTTGATATCGTTTATAATCTTGTACGACGGCTGTCTGTTGAAAAGGTTGATCCTGTTAAATTGCGCATGGTCTACGCACTCAACGCGTCCATTAAAACACCGCGTGGTAACTATAGCTATGCTCATGCAGATGGCGGTCGGATACTTCGAGCAGCGGTAGAATCAGCTCAAACTGAAGAAGTCATTGGAAAGATTGCAGCTTTTGTGGAGGATAATATCGCGTCGATGGAAATTAGTAGCCCACTCATTCAATCGCCTGAAGGATACGAGACTACTGCCTGGCAGATAAATGAAAAAAATGCCTGGTGCAATTTGTTTCAAGAAGCACTTCTAGCACACATCACAGATGTAGAAATCCGCGAAAAAGTTCTCGGTTCCTTGAGGTTTAACCGGTTTACCACTCTTTTAATAAGTTCTAGTGCAATTAAACAACACAACCCAGATTTATGCCCTGTAGACCACGGTTTTCTCGAGTTTCTAGCATATAATACTGTTGGACCTGATACTGCCTTTGTGGCCAAGGTCAATGAGATTCGACACGTCTTTGGCAATATCAAAAAGCAGCGTATTGAAGAATGGAGACGGGACACACAAACGTTTTAGATCTTTTATTTAAGCCCTTATCCAACAATCTATTCCTCATTTAAATCTCTTTTTATTCTAGTCCCAGAGTCCACGTTATTCATTGAACATGGTGTTGGTAAAGCCTTATCTATCGTATCGCGCATTACCTCAATCGCACTCTTGCCATGTCTTCTTTCCCTAAAAACTACATTTTCGCACCTCCACCATCTCCTCCTCCCAGAGTTGCTCCGATTCCAAATCTCCCAGGAACGAACAACCATGGCCGAAATAGAGATCGCAATAAACAGGCTCGAGAGCCTTTTTCATCCCAATATCAGCAATTCCCATATCCACAACCCTCGATAAACCCTTATATGAACCGATCCCTGCCTAGTCAAGTGCAAAACGGCCCTGTTCGATCAAAACAAACACCTTTAAAAGTCACCAAAGTTGGTTATGGAATCAGTCCGACAGCGAATTCGGCAGCCGAGGAACGTCCTGTTTCTACCGTTCGGTAAATAAATTCCCGTACAGATTCTGCTAACACAGACAGAATTCAAGGTACAAAAATCTCATTGGATTCTCCCCAAGAAATTGCTTTGTGGATTGCAGAACGAAAAAAGAATTGGCCTACTGCTGCTAATATAGCCAGAAAGGTACGAATACTTTCTTACTCACCGAAAACTCTTGACGGTTAGGAGGAAGAAAGGCAAAGGCAAATCCCGGCAAAGAAACGTAAATTGGAAAAGGTAGGTTGCTTTGAAAGGCAAACATTGACTTTTTTAAGGTTGCACAAAGTAATAATGCTGAATCTGAGACTGAACGTCCGATCAAAGCTTGCCTCAGGTTTCAAAAAGGACGGTGCCGTTTTGGGAAACGTTGCAGGTATAAACATGATAATATTGAGCAGGCAAACGTTTCGACTGACTCATCTCATCAGTGGAGGAACCGGAAATCGCTTTATTCTCGAGTAAGTTTTTTAAGTCAAAATTTTTATATTTATATCTAGCTCGTTGAGACTGAGGTTGAGAGAGAAAATGTGATTATTTTACAAGTCATTAAAGAGATGGTTGCCAGAGGACTTGCTAAAGATATATGAATTGTGAACTCTACTTCTTTTTCTTTGAAGACTTTTTCCTCGACAGATTGATCTTGTCTGTCGACTTTGCCCTTATACCTTCTAATAATTGACTTCGAGAAGCTTTTCCAAGTACCCGTTTAGCTCTTCCAATGACAGTCTTTTCCTTATTATTCTCTCCTTTCATGGGGAGGCCGTTCTTCTTGATTGCCTTTGCTCGAGTTATCCTAAGTTTTCTTGAATTCAACTTGCTTTCATGATTCAGTAATGCTTTTTCCACAGAATCTTTATCCGTAAATTGTACGTATGCAAAACCTTTGCCAAGATTCGTTTTAGAATCTCGCACGATCCGTACACTTTCAATCTTTCCAGAACCCTTGAAAAATTCCCATAACGCATTTTCTCGCTCGTCGAATGCTATATTTCCGACAAAGACGCATCTTTTTGTATCTTGTACGGCGGGGTGTGCTACAGAATCAACTCGAAGGTGATGTTTCCGGAAAACAGTCCCATTCAGACTCAATGCCTTTTTTACGGAACATTCCTCTGAAAATACTAGATATCCATTAATATTATCACGGCCTTTGTGAAATTTATTATTGATGAAGGCGATTTTTCGAGGTAAGAGTTCTGAAAACGCAATTGATCGAAACCGGATGCTTTTGATCTTTCCAACCTGCGAAAACAGTTCTTTCAACTCCTTGTAATCGGCCTTGGTATAAGTTAGATTTCTCACAGCATTCAATATACCTTATTTGTGATAACACTCACTGGCAAGTTTCCGATGAATATCGTCTGGCTTGCTTTTTGTATTTCGAGTGCTTGTTTCTCATGTGCTTCATGCTCGGGTGGATAATCATTATCGTTTTTCTCTTCAGAGTCGAGTAAAGATTTAGAATCGTTTGATTTAGGATTTTCGTTTGAATCTTTTCTGAGTGACGTGCTATGCCTAATTATGTCATCTGAGATAGTCTCTTGGTCCTCTGTTTTGGGTTTAGAGTAATCTTCTTTCTTCTTGACTTTCTTGTTCATTCCGTAGATCTTTTGTAAATATTCATCTTCGATTTCTGTATCATATCTTTTGCGCTTGCGTATCTTCTTCTGTTCTCCCTCTTGTTTGTTTATTATTTCAGGCTCTGGAGTTTCTGGACGGTAGAGTATTGTGGTTTCTTTTGTAGTAACGGGTTTAGCGATTGTACCAGCCTATTGATTAGAGAAGATTAAAGCAAAAGAGTACACTGGTTTTGAATAGGTCTTTTAATGACGGTTTTAACTCGCCCTTGTTGCTCTTTGACAATATTTTCTTGCCCATTTTGAAGGTGTTGAAATTTTAAACAAGCGATCAACCGAAATCTTTTCAACCTCCTCGATCCTTAACACTATTTCATGTCACAACAACGCTCTCAGTTTACACGATACTATGCCGAATATTTACCAAGGATCAAAACAATTAGTGTAATAATCGAACTAGAGCTACCAAGCGATGACGAAACTCAATTGATTATCACAGACCCGCAAACAGCTATACTCTTACACAACAATATGGAGTTTACACTTCCCCTGCCTTCTTTATCAGCTGTATCCGGAAGAATCCGGTTTGATAGAAGTGCTGTTCCAGTAAATATACGTTTGCCATCGCGAGACCTCGCAGACATGTCTGCAGAAATAACTTATCCTTGGCCCGCAGATGCGTTGAGTAAATCTAGTTCAATGTGTTGTAAAATTTGTAATTTTATTCTGGTGCCATCTGGGCGCATATCATTATGGAAAAATCTTCCATCTGAACATTGGGCAGAGTTCATGGATTGCTGGGCATGTCATCAAAGCGAGACCAAAATGTCCACTTCGACACATTATGCTATACAGCCGCAAAACGGCACCGGACTTGTGGGTATCAGTCATTTTCTACTCTTTAAAAGTGATATCGATGGTGTGGTATGTCTTGTTTCTTGCTTTTTAAGCCGATGGACTTTAAGAATGTGAGAAATGGTTCAGTCGTTACCTCACCGATACACAGGTCCTACATTAAAATTTAACGTTACTCGAAGTATCTAGCTCCGGCTTGGATTACGGGTCTCGAAGCATGATTCTATTCTG
>LXFE01000168.1:0-38972 GCA_001929475.1 Neolecta irregularis DAH-3 | reverse complement strand
CCACGCCGCCGCCGGTGCGGCTGCCTCCACTCACAATGGAGGCGTTTCATATGCTGGAGCCGGTGCAATCGCTCAGACCCAGACCAAGGGCGGCGACTCAGAATCCCGCGCTGCCGCCGGTGCGATCGCTCAGACCAAGGGCGGCGACTCAGAATCCCACGCTGCCGCCGGTGCGACCGCTCAGACCCAAGGCGGCAGCTCAGAATCCCACGCTGGCGCCGGTGCGACTGCTTACGGTAATGGAAGCGGCGCATTTTCTGGAGCCCAGGCGGGAGCCGGGGCCATCTCCGGCTCCGGAGATGGATCTCGCTCCATCGCTGGTGCGGCTGCGGGTGCTCATTCGGGAGCCCAGGGCCAGGGCAGCGGCTCTGCCTTGGCAGAGGCCCACGCCTCCGCTGGCGCGTCCTCTACTGACGGTGAAAGCTCCGCTTTTGCCTCAGCCTCCTCCACTGTGGTTACAAATGGATCCGGTGCCGCTATCGGTAACTCGCCCGGTTGATAATATCTAACTCTAGCTTACGCTGATGCTGAAGCATCCGTCCGGGCGGCTTGCCGTCCAGAGAATTGGGACGTTTGCAAGACTTGTCCTTCCGGGGAACACCTTTGTCGCTTGGTATCGTTCTTCTCGAGTTTGTTCTAATCGCAGAATTGCCCTGCTCCCTGTGCGAGCACCGCCCAATCTAAAGCCTATGCCGAAGCCTACGCCCAAGCCTATACCAAGGGCAGCACTTCAAATGTCTGTCTGACAGCTGGTGCCCAAGCTGCTGTCAAGGTCGAGTCCAACGGCTGCGGTTTCGATGTTTACAAACCTCATCCTGGTGTTTGTACATCCTTTTAACCTATTTGACCTCTTCTAGTGTTCCGACGGCAAATGTCCTCCCCCCACCTGCACTGGACCAAGCTGCGGTACCCATCCCTCGGGTCCAACCTGCACTGGACCAGACTGCGGTAGCCCGCCTCCCTCGGTGCCAACCTGCACCGGGCCAAGCTGCGGTGGTCCGCCTCCATCGGTGCCAACCTGCAATGGGCCAAATTGCGGTGGTCCGCCTCCCTCGGTGCCAACCTGCACTGGGCCAGACTGCGGTAGCCCGCCTCCCACGGTGCCAACCTGCACTGGACCAAGCTGCCAGCCTCGTCCGTCAACTCCCACGTGTGATGGTTGCCTTAAGATCCCGCCTGGTCACTCCATACCCGTGAATCCGACATCGCCGCCTAACAGTCTAACCCCGCCTGGTTCACCCCCTGCACAGCCATCGTCTCCTGGCTGTCCTGATGGACCGAATTGCCCAAAGGCTCAGGTAATCCCTCCAACGCCTCAATCGTCCGGCTGTCCTGATGGATCGAATTGCCCAAAGACTCAGGTAATCCCTCCATCGCCTCAGACGTCCGGTTGTCCTGATGGACCGAATTGTCCAAAGACTGTAATCCCTCCAACGCCTCAGACATCCGGCTGTACTGGATCAAGTTGTTCCCCCCCGTTGCCTGTAACGACGACGACGTCCGGCTGTCCTGGTGGACCGGATTGTGTAAAGCCTACGGTACCTGTAGTGCCTCAGACGCCTGGATGTACTGGATCAAGTTGTACCCCCCCGTTGCCTGTAACGACGACGACGTCCGGCTGTCCTGGTGGAACGGATTGCCCAACGACTCCTACTACCCAGCCTCAATCTGCCTGTACCGATCCCGCCGTTTGTTCCTCGCAGCCTGGCTCAGTTCTTGCCAAGCCTAACACTCTTCCTCCGAATCTAACAGGGAATGCCCTGTACCATCCGGGGTCTTCCTCCACGAAGAATGTCGTTGGTGCTATTGCCGCAGTCGCTTTGTTTGTCATGTTGCTCTAGGCCTGCCTCTAGGATAGTTTTTATTAGATTTATGTCGGTGCAGAATTGAATATTTTAATGAATTGTCTCCCGAGTTTCTGTCGCCTTCAAGTTTGCCTCTTAATATAGTTTCATCCTCCAGTTGGAGTTTTCAAAGTTGGTCTGTATTATTATTTACAAGGGGAGGATCTGCGTTTTCCAACATCATTTTGCAAAGGTGGGTACTCTTTCATTTTAATGGGTTTAAATAATTTTCAAGGCGCGCTCGCCTTGTTCTCGCGAGTCTCCTTCATTTTAATCTTTACAAAAGTCTCCATTCGACGAGGATACAATTCGTCTCAGTATACTCAAATCGAGGCTCTTGAGTAAACTGGAGCATAATCGTTTCAATAGTCGAAATATACACTCCATAGTCAACATATGTCTTACATATCTAATAATACACCACGAGCTGAAACTCGCTCCATGGTCGTCTGTATTTCCACCAAACTGGAGGCGCGTTCCAACTACACTCGTTCCCCTTGACTCTCAAAAAAGGGAGATATAGGCCTCAAAGGTTGCGACAACGTCATTGTTATATCTGATTGCAAATCCCGCCACCTTTTGAAGAAAATTGCCCGTCGTTCACCTTATGTTGCCGGTGGTCCCCTTAAAATGTCTCATACACTCACATTTTTCATCTCTACATACACCCGGTTACTATGAATAACCTCATTTGGTGAATCAACAATGATCTCAGTGCGTGACTGCCTACATGCGCAGCTTTATCCCACAATCTGTGTGAAAACTATAAATGCCTCTTGGTCCCGCACTTTTTTCTTCATCTATTCGCTTCACCTCTTGTCATTCGCTTCTACAATCGAATCAAGATGAATTACAAACTTCTCACTGTTATCCTCGCCACACATGTGGCTGCTCAACGTATGTATTGATACTGACATTGTCGTTGATGTACAGACCACCACACGAAGCATCATGACAATGACGAGGTTGCTTTAGCTACTGCTTCTGCCGAAGCCAAAGCCGATGTGTTTGAAAACTGCTCAAACTCTTGTGCCAAAGCCACCAGTCATGCTGAAGCTCGATCTTGCCAAAACGTATACTATTGTATCTATTCATCGTATTGATGTTTTAGGAATGTGGAGCTGCCGTTTCTGCCTATGCAGAGGCTCACGCAGATGCACATGCCGCTGCTGGCCATGCAGCTGAAGCCAAGGCTCATGCTGAAGCCGAAGCCAAGGCTTCCGCCGATGCTCATTCCGCTGGAAAGGCTGCTGTCGAAGCAAAGGCTGCTGCTCAAGCTTCTGCTGAAGCAGCTGCTTCTGGAAACGCAAAGGCTGCCGCTAAAGCTGCCGCCGAAGCCTCCAGCAATGCTGATGCCGCCCAAAAGGCCGCCGCTAAAGCTTCCGCAAAGGCATCTGCCTCTGCCTCCGGAAAAGGCGCCTCTGCCTCTGCCGACAGCGAAGCTGAAGCCGAAGCTAAATCTGACTGCAAAGGATCTGAATGTGCTCATGCCAGCGCTGACGCATCGGCCGAGGCCAAATGCAAAAACGGTGAATGCAGTTCCAAGGCCGATGCCAAAGCAACTGCTAACGGAGAAACTCACGAGATGCACAAAGTATATTCATATGTTTTGACAGTATATTGACTGTTTAGACAAGCCACGGAGAAGGATCTGCAAGTGCGAGTGCCAGTGCTCATGCCAGCGCCAGCTGTGGTGAGAAGCCATGCCCGCCTAAAACTCACGTCAAAACTCACCACAAAACTCACGTCAAAACACACCACAAAACTCACGCCAAAACACAACACAAAACTCACGCCAAAACACACCACAAAACTAAAGCTCCTGCTTCGAATTCTACTACCCCGACTCAACCACCTAAGCCTGTTCATACCTTTGAGAGTGGAGCTATCACGAGCGGAATCAGCGTTTTTGCCGTTGTAGGGCTTGCGGCTTTGATCCTTTAAAAAGGAATATAGAATTCTGTACATTCCACGATTTTTCCATGAATCAAATTTATAGAAATATGTTCATCAATTTCTTAAATGTGTTCATGTAATTAAAATGTTTTTAACTTTCTATCTTCTTTCCTAGTATCAATAGATCCCTGGAGCATCTCTGAACCGTAATTTGTATCCAATATTCCCGTGCCATATTTTTTAAATGAGCTATTTATGGAACAAAGTATACGGACAAGAATAGAGCCTACAGTCCTTTAGCCGCAAGTCTCACTTGGCGTCGGCTATACTCCAAACAAAGGGTGATTAGGCAGGAATTTCCCAATTCATAAGTCTGTACAATGTCTTTTAGCATTTGTAGCGAAGCAAAGCTTCAAGCCCAAGTTAGATGTGAGGGTTGGGTGTCTGGACTTGCCGCTCAGGGGGCTTCCTGGGAATATACGATCACAATTCAGTAAATAAAGGCAACTACGTATATTCTAGCTCCGGTTTGGCCGGGCTTCCTACTTATAGAAGAACTGGCAATCTCTATTTACCCTGCACACCACTCGGGTGGCAAGCTTGTGACCGTCCTGACTTGCTGGGTGGTACTGCTTGCCACAGTCAGGCTGTGATCAGCGTCGACGTCAGGAGTCTTGAACCGTTGGGTGAGTCATAGTGGCTTGTGATGTCTGATCGTGAGGCATGATAAAGACCCTGCACAAGAGGGGTTTCTCTCGGCTGAATTTAAATATTTGTAATATAACAAATTTCAGATAAAAATGGACATCGTTTTTAGTGTTTTGCCGGTGCGTCTAGTGCGCTTTGACCAAGTTTGCTCTAGGGGCGCCTTGCGACTTCATTAGGAAATCATAACCGGCCCCATGCTTTTGGTAGAGTCTGCCCAGTTTCAAATGAGTTGCATCAAGTGTATTATTTGAACGATATTTTACAACTTGCATTAAACGCAAAGGATATTTACTCCGCGGTTCCTTTTCCAAACGTGCTAGATTTAGCATGCATATTCGTTTATGAATAACAGTGAAATGGTCAATCAAGGAGGCGAACACAAATCCCAGTTATACACGAAAGACAAGAAAATACAGCCCATTAGTAAGCTACTGAGAAGTACAAGATGTTCTACTGCCGCAAAACACATGGATTGAAAATCAGGAGATGCGATCTCATGAATCGGCAGACGCGCCAATGCCGCAATTTCTGTTTCGCAAGTACAAATAGCTCTATCAACACTTCTACTCGGGCTTCCTTTAGGAATGCACACATTATTAGTAGTCCTAGGTACCACCGCCTCTGGAAAATCCAAGGTGTGTAAAATATTCTGGGACACCGCTACAAGTACTCACCTGAACAGCTAGGTGTAGATCTCGCGTTTGCGTTGCGCGGCTGCGTAATCAATGGAGATGCAATGCAGGTATACAAAGGCTGCGACATCGTCACCAACAAAATCCCATTGGCCGAACAGCGAAATTTTGAACACAGTCTCTTGAGTTTTTTGAGTTGGCGGGAAGAATATCAAGTTGGTCGATTCGTCAGAGATGCAGGAAGACTCGTAAATTCTTTTTGGGCTGCCAGTGAGCTCACTGACGTTGAGATTGAGGAACGTTCCATGCAGGGAAAAACTCCAATTGTCGTCGGGGGAACGCATTACTATATACAGTCCCTCCTCTTCAATGAATCGCTGATAGATTCTGGAAATCCAGTGACAACGACGACGACCGAGTTGTCAAAGAATGATGTGGATTCCAGGAATGAAGGCTTGAGCGTATTGTCAAATTACGAGAGACTTCAGCTTCTGGATCCAGATTCTGCGAATCGTCTGCACCCGAACGATGACCGGAAAGTCTCTAGAGCACTCCAGATATTGCACGAGACAGGAACATGTCAAAGTCAAGTCATCTCGAAACAATCATGCTCAAAGCGGTACCGCACATGTATTTTCTGGGTATACACTAGACAAGACGCCCTCAACGCTCGTCTCGACAAGCGAGTTGACGATATGATACAGGTACCATCGCCTTCTACAAATATATTCATTGCCCTAGTCTGGTTTACTTGACGAGCTGCGGGCTTTGCATGACTCGAAACCAACGGATCTCACCCGCGGGATATACCAAATCATTGGATACAAACAATTCATACCCTACCTGGAAAACAAAACGGGACTCGAGATTTGCATTGAGCACTTTAAATCTGCCACTCGAAAATATGCAAAGAGACAGATCCAGTGGATCCGAAACAGTCTTCTGGGACAGTGCAAGAGTCTCTCTGTGCCCGTGTACATAATCGATTCCACCGAACCTGAAAAGTGGGATAGCGTCTCATCCGAAGCTAGTCGTATTGCAATAGGCACAACTCTATAGGAAAATCTCTAATAACTTTGCCAGAATTTGTCAATGGGAAAGATACACCGGTAGGGCCCAACAACGGACTAGAGAAATTACTCACAATATATGACAAGGGGTATCACAGAGTATAAAAATGGGATACTGAATAGCAGAACCAAGGACAAGACCCGCTTTGTCTGTGAGACATGTGCGACTGGGAACCAAGCGCTTGTGATTGTCGGCGAGACACAATGGACGGAGCATATAAAAAGTAAACGACATGCACATCGTATTCTCGCTCAGAAAAAATGGGAACAGGGAAAAATATTCAGGGAAAAGAAGACTCAAGAAAAGTTGAATTGTCTAAATACAGGAGATCCTGAATAACTTGCAGGGTATGAAGGTATCATTATCACACATATATGACATACCTCTGGGTCCACTCGACGATCTCGATTTACGAAAACGAACCAAAAGATTGGGCCAACATCTTACCAAACACTCGGATGATAGTTAAATTTAAAAGAACCAGCATGACAAACCAACAACATCATTGATACTTCAAGCATACTACTTCCAACACATACTACACTACTGCCAAAGTTTTTGGGGACATAATATGTTTAGGAAACTGATGGCTAAAATTGAAGAGGACCAGGGTGTAAGAAATAAAGGTTCTTTCGTGAGAATGTAGCTGGCAGAGCAACAGTGCTATTAATGCGAGCAGCATCGTAGTAAAAGCAGCTGGTGCGTGCCACTTTACACGGTGTCTTCTAAAGGAAAAGCAGTGCTTCGCCCCGGTACTCGACCGCGTGGATGGAAGAAACCTCCAGGATCGACCGGGTGCTTGTTCAACAGGCCACGTCCTTGCCGCCGCCTGCTATAAAAGTAATCCTCTCCACCTTTCATCCAGCATCCGCCTATGTCTGACGAAGACTTCTTCTCCGTTCTTGACTCGCTTAGCGCCCTCAATTCAGCAGTCTCCTCAAACGACTTCT
The DNA here is from genome assembly GCA_001929475.1 of Neolecta irregularis DAH-3. Taxonomy (NCBI): domain Eukaryota; kingdom Fungi; phylum Ascomycota; class Neolectomycetes; order Neolectales; family Neolectaceae; genus Neolecta; species Neolecta irregularis. Next base: position 31,871 of record LXFE01000168.1, on the reverse strand, counting down.
ACTCCATCATCGCAGATCCCACAGACCATCTCCCAGACAAACACTCATCTGACACCTCTAGCTCCCTCAAATCTGTCCACAGCAGCCGCCTGCACAGCTACCCGCCGCCGTCTCCGCCCTCGACCTCCCCTACCCTCGCGGCTCCCGCCCTTCCACACATTCACACATACTCTCCCCTTTCTCCTCTTCCCCATTCGCCAAAGAGACCCCAGCCGCTTCTGCCCTTTGGTCTAGCTTCCGACCCCTGTAAACACCTTCCGGATCCCTCCGTAATGAGAACTAGGTTCTTTGTGCCACCCAAGACTTGCTCCTGACTTAACAGTTCGCGGCACAATCCCGTTTCAAGCGCCGACTCTTTCGATTCACTCTGCTACCAGAGCTCAAACACCTCATCCCTCACTCCGGCTTCCATAAATCTTCTCGAGGAAACTTACAGGGAGATCGACGCTGCGTATTTTCAAAAGCTGCCTTCCATTTCTCATGCATAGTCTTTCCAGCTCCAAACTTGACTCCAACAGAGGACCTTGTCAGCGCGATCACCGCCTAAGAGAATATCTAACGTCTATCGATGATAATCATGTGGGAGAATCACATCCCCCCCAAAATGATCCAGTCCAAAATAAGTCCTGCAAGAATCCGCCTGATGGGCTTTCTTCCATTTATAGACCTGCGCTACTCTCTCAACACACGCTATATTCCAAAGACTACAAGAGGCCAATTGAGTACTCGGCTCACCCTGAACATTCTAAGTCTCTAGAATCCCCGCTTTGTCAGTGGATCTCGGTTCAGTCATTCCTCCGCCTCCCTCAGTCCTCTATACAGCTAGCAAACATCCATATTTCCTTCGGTGGGTAGACCATCAGGCCTCGTATTTCCACGCAACCTCCATTACTGTCCACAACCTTCCACTTCAAGCCGTTTTGGAGGATGCACATCAATTGTTTACTTATGCTTTTAAAGATACTTCACGTTCAGTTGACTCGTTCCGAACTTGTCTGATGCACGATGATGTTATCCGGATCTTCCGAGCTGTCATGTTTGGAAGAAGCCATTCACAGCCTACTTTCAAGGGTCTTTTACCCACACTCTCCTTTGGAGAAATCATCGCTTCCGAATCTTCTCGAATCGCAGAGAACATCGTCTCTTGGACGGGTAACTTGGGCTATTTTGACATGGAACAGTCACGATGGCCTGATTCCCGTGGTGAACCTTGCGATTTGGAAGCAGGCTATCTCTTGAACAGCTTTTCTACAGACCTTGATGTCTTGCGTGAATTAGGTCTATCCGCGCTCTCCATGATCTTTCAAATTGAAATAGTCCAAGACATTTCCCAGCATCTCACAATGACCAAAACCAAAGAATCCCATGTCACCACTCTGAGGATTTACGACGGGCATTCACCAATGTGGGGTCTCTACATAGACGACTCAGGAACGCACGACCCATCAATACAATATCAAATCGCACACAGCTATTTCGCGTCCCTTAACCTCCTTATTTCGTCGCACGAATCGCAAATATGGGCCCGTCAAAACCGTCTATCGGCGGAATACCAAAGCAGACAAAACAACAGTTACCAGCTCGGGTTATTCGAAACCAGGCTCTGTGCTCTGGAACAACAAGTCTTCCGCGCTCGCCTGGCGGCTAGAACCGTATGGATCTCCAGCACCGTGTTTTCGACCATTGTAATTGTACTTACAAATGTTCAGACGTGAGTTTTTGCGTTCACTCGACCGATAGCTAATCCTGCCAAGGAAAGTTTATAAAAGTTACAAAGCTTGCTCACGCTATTTTGGCCACGCCTGTTTTGGCAAATAGACCTTTCACTTCTATTATTTAATGGCATATTCTAGACATATTTTTGGGGAGGGTAAATTTGCAAGCTTAGGGGAGCTCTATTATCGTAATAGCTGAAAACTGTATTAAACAGTAGAAATATCACTCATTTATATCAACTCCATGTACCGTTCCCTCTCCCACGAAGTAGTAGCTTGCTCCCACTCTCTAATTTCATGTTCCCGTGTCCTTGCCAAATGCTCCACAAACTCTGGGCCAAATAGCTATTGAATCAGCAAAGTTATCACAATAATCAAACCTCATTAGCAACACCTTTTCTGAATCGAGCAGTGGCTTCACGCAGGTCTCTTGCGAGGCGTCTTCCAATTGTAGGAACCGGACCGAACGGAATCTCGGCTTTCTCTTTGATTCCTTTCAATCCAAGTGCAAGAAGAGCTGCCAATGCGAAATAAGGATGGACTTGAAATGTGTTAGTAAATCACGAAAAGGAGACAATCAAGATTACCATCAGCTCCCGGTACGCGAACTTCAAGACGAGTAGCTTTTGGGGACGCCAACTACAATGTCAAATGCGAAACTCGCTTGCGCAAGGTATACTGGAGGTGCAATTACTCGAATACTCGCAAGTCGACTTTCAAATCCCCATGAAACGTTCAAAGGTGCCCAGAAATTCTCCACGAGTCGTTTGTACCTTTATATGAGTTTGGTGTACTCGCGTGAAACATGAAGCCTACGAATTGACATTTGGAGCGAGAAGAGGCATGACATCCTCGATCCCGTTTAATATCCCCGCAAGGAATTGTCGTCCTGTATCGCTCAACCAAGCAATATCGCTCCACTTGGCCTGCTCATCGCGTGTTTTCCGGGAAAATAAGTTTGTGCCATCGCTGGAGAGGAGGCTAAGATGAATATGACCGCTGTTTCCAGGTAAGCCCTGAAGAGGTTTCGCCATGAAACATGGAGTGATTCCATGTCCCAAAGCGAGAGCCTTGACACCCCATTTAAGAAGACAAGCACGATCAGCAAGGGCTCTAACTGAAGTGTATTCCAATGCGATTTCGTAGACACCTGGACCAGACTCAGTGTGTAGAGATTCAATGGGACAGCCAATTTGTCTGGCAAGTTTGGTGATTCCGTGGAAGAATGATTGATTGGCGAGTGGTCGAAGAAGCGAATATCCACACATTCCCGGGGTGAGATGATCGAGGCCAGCGTATCCCTTCTTCTTCAGAGATCTAGCGGTCTCCTGAAAATTGAAAAATTCAAACTCGATGCCTGCCATGGGTGTCATACCGCTTGTTTCAAACTTCTCAACAACCGAGTGTAGAACTCCGCGAGGACAAAACTCAAGGGGTTTACCATTTGGATAGTGAAATGTAACCTGCTGTCAAGTTCTATCTTGAAGAAACAGAGAACTACCAGGAAAAAGGGTAAATTATGCTCAAAGGGAATCCGGCGAAATGACGAGAAATCGATTTTTGCGGTGATATCCGAAAATCCAGTCTCAGCGGATGATATTGCAGTAGACTGAGAGTAGGTTTTGTCATGCAAGTCCCACCCGAAGATCACCGAACAGAACCTAGAGGAGTTAGTATGAGGGCAATGATGTTTGACAAGATAAAAATCGTCCCATACGATTTCTGAAAAACAATTCAATCTGCTTTCCAGATCTCGACTCAGGGCGTAGGATTACGTACCCAAAGCCATTCTGAACAGAACTCAAGAACTTAGTTTTGCTTACAACTTTTCCCCTTAATAGTCCATCTACATCAATCCCCGCCAACTTGACATTGTCATCATCCCTGAGTAGCTCTGGAAGTGAGTCCACCGTGAGGACATCAACAGCATCGGAAGACGCCATTGTAGTTATTGGTGGAGTAAGGCGATTAGATATTAACAGTGCCGTCGATGATCGCGCTATCACATGGCCAGGTGCTTTCCCTTATCGTAGATACGATTCACCACGACATCAGAATTTGAAGCGGCATAAGACGAGGTTTTTGACACATGACGAATAGGATTGGAGGTTTCAGGGCAATTGTTTTGAATTATGCGAGGTAAATGCATGTATACATTCAGATCAGAAAAATTTGCCTCTAATACGCCATTTGCTGAAGGGAAGGAATTCTATCTTGCTTTCTGAGCTAGTGAAAACACAGAGATCCCACGACAGGAGCCGGGTTTCACGAATGTCTTTGATTTCAGCTTCGTGCTGGTTGTAGTAGTCGATTCTTTCACTCCATCGTCTAATAGAGAGCGACGTGTCACTGGAGTAGCTCATACATCTTCATATGCACATAATTTTCTTGTTTTCACCGAGTGAGCGAATGACATTTTCATTCATTAGCGCTGATCTAAACAAAACGTGACTTTCTCGCACTCACCACCCAAAACATGGCTTCAGACTTGCCTCTGGTAGTTCAACACCCAACCTCCTAACTGTTTCCTCTTCCAACATGGCCACCTCGGCCAATACCCCCACAGGGCCTATGCGTAGCGCTCGCAGGGTACCGCGCTCAGGGAAACCATATGCCAAAGGTCGGCCGACGACTATTGCGGGAAAGGATCTAACTCCTACTATCGAACAGGTATACTTCCTAGTTTCGCAAATTTTTAGAATTCATGCTTATGGTCCTCAAGGAACAGTCCTTTCTCAAGGCTATTGCATCGGGAGTGACGTCCCTCGTATCGAGGACGTTCAATTCGGCTTTGAATACGTTATTTTCGGAGGATTTAGCGTCGCCCGCTCGTCGCCAGAAACAACGCAGTCTTACTAATCAGATTGAGGAGGGGGTATTGGGAGAAACACAAGAGCCGATTCAAAAGAAGCAGAGTCTTCTGCGACCAGAACTGGCGCCTCATTTTGTTGGTCAGACCCCATGGGTTGTGCGAAAAGGTCGTGGAAATTTGCCAAAAGACCAGGAGGAACTTGCGGATGACGATTCAGCAACAATGTATGTCGCCTTTTACCATCTATTGACGGATAATGTTGTTGATAATTATAGGGAAGCCCCCTTCAAAAAGCCGCGTTCGATGTCAGATCTTAGGAATCCTCTACAAAAGAAAAAATCATTTCAGATCACGGCTGAGACGTATGCCAGAAGAGACGCCGAAACTCTAAAATGGCTCGGATCGCATGGACTTTCACTTCGTTCTCTACTCTCAGACGAAACCCCGCCTTTAGAGCATCACGCAGACATCGAACGATTTCAGAATTTGCGTTTGGATCTCGATTTTCTTGATCGACAAGGACTTCAATCAGGGCCTATGAAATCAAAACCAAATGGTGTTTCGAAAGCAGAGTCATCGTTTCTCCCAACGGCACCTTCGAAAATTTCACATGCTATCCCTCCACCCGATTTAACAGATCCAAGATTACATTTGGATCCTGTCGAATGGCCTCGGAGTACCGGTCCTCAGATCCTGGCTGCTTGGAAGGAAGTATGCCGGCGATGGGAAATCATCTGTCGTGAGGAGAAGAGTAGAAATCAATTTGACCAGAGTCACTACCGTCATCGGTGCATTTCCAGTACTTTCGTGGTAGCTCACAACTAGCCGCTCTGCATCGGCTATGCCAATTCTGATCAAAGCACCTGCTCCAACTACTATTGCTGAAGAAGATCATGGAGAAATCACTTCGCTTCAAGAAAGGCGCAAACGAAGTCGTCAGATATCTAATGAGTCGCCCCCAAGGAAAAGAAAGGCCGGGAATTCTGTTGCGAGAACAAGACGAGCAGCTAGTGAAGTTCCGACGTCTTCCAAAACCATGGAGCCTCCGAAACCAAAGACCCGCAGGCGAATAAACACGCTTCCGCCTCCCTCTCCTCAACAAGTTGACGAATCCGCCAAAATCTCGAAGCAGCCATCTTCAGCAGAGCAATACATGTCCTCCAATTTGGCGCCAATCGCAGATACCAAGTCTGCTCCCTCCACAAGTCAAAAGGTTGTCGCGTTCTTTGATGTCTCGATGATTCCAGAAGCACGCAAGAAGCGACCGGGGTTTTTCAGCGCTCGCGAAGAGGACCTCGATGAAATATTCGGTCCGATGCAAGATATTGAAATGGAAAATGAGCATCCCCGGAAGAAGACCAAGATGATCGTTGATGAATCCACAATCTCTAAAAGCCCGGATAAAATCAAGGCTAGAGAAGTTGATATGAGCTGGGAGAACGGCTCTACGGCTCTCGACAGTCCATCCAAATTTGGATTTAAACCCCGTGTTCCTGCCCTTAGAGACTCCGCAACTTCCTCTTCAACTTCTACGCTCTTGTTTGGAATCCCCAAGGACAACACTGAATTACCAAAAGTAAACGGCCAGTCAACTCCCGCTCTCTTTGGGGGAGAGAAGACAACTGCACCATCAATTCAATTTGCAACATTTTCTCCAGAGAACAATCAAGTGTCAGCTGTCCTTAAAAAAGACAACGCACCTACCCTGTTCGTAGCGCCTGCCCAATTGGAAGAGAAAACTCAAAGTACTAGCGAACACGCTATAATATTCTCGTCCGGCACTACCCATGCTCCTGAACCCCAGAAAAAGAGCGAGGTCCCCGTAAAACTACCTGCCTTCACTTTTGGTGCTACCAAACCGTCAGAAGATAAACCTGAAACTCCCAGCTTCTTTGATACTAAAATGCCGAATTCGCCTGCAGAGAAAAAAGATGACAGCGTGCCAAAGTTCTCGTTTGGTTCAACTGCTTCTTCCAGCATTGCCGAACAGACAACCAATCCGCCCGTTCCTTCGTTCGGTAATACGGTAGAGACGAAAATTAATGCCGACGCAGTCTCCTCTTTCAACTTTGGCACACCTGCGAAAACAGATCATCAACCCAAAACGAATGGTTTTTCATTTACTGCTCCCGCCACTTCTCAACCCGAGAAGGAGGAAACGCCTAAGCCATTCTCATTCTCGGTCGGTGCTCAGCCTCTTTCTCATGATGCAGCAACATCATCGTTCTCTTTGGGAACCAACCTTTCAGCTAACGGATCAACCGATGAAATTGCAAAGGATACTCCTATAGCAGCCTTTTCGTTTGGATACCTCACAAAACAGCCTGATATGCCCTCGGCTACTGCTTCTCCATTCAGATTTCCAAAGAAAGATACGACCGCTGCACCATCATTTTTCAGTGCTCCTAAGCAAGAGGAGAAGCCTGCCTCATCGCTTCTCTCTTCAGCTGCAACTGCTGTCATCGAGAAAGCAACGAATCCCTTCGGATTCACTGGGCCACCTGCTGGTGCCGCCAGTTTCGCTTTTGGCATGTCTGACCAGGCGAAGAAGGTCGACCCCGCGAGAACTCAACTAGCCTTTGGAGCCACTCATACCCAAGTTCCGGGGAACGCTGGGGAGACTGACATGGATATGGATGGTCAAAATTTGGGTGGTCATTCTCCTGCTACCAATAATGAACCATCCAAACCCTCTGGATTTGCATTTGGTACAGCGACGACGACAGAAACTAAGCCGGTGGTGACAACCAATGGATTCTCATGGGGGATCTCAACCACTGAGAAAAAAGACGAAGCACCAAAGCCCAACACAACCTTCAGCTCTGGTAATTCGCTCATCGCACCACAAAACCCGTTCGGAGCTCCCGGGGCGAGCACACAATTTGGACAGGGAAATGAAACCAAGAAATCTTTCAACTTTGGACCGACCAACAACGAAACACCAAAGCCTTCCTTTTCGTTCGGAAACAATGATGCGGTGAAGACTGCGAACACAAATACGTTTGCATTTGGAAACATTCCTACGCCGACCGAGAGTAAATCTGATTTCTCTTTTGGAAGTAACAACTTTGGATCAAACAATTCAACAACCTTCGGACAGTCTACGAACACTTTATCAAACACTGTTGTTCCTGTATTTGGTGCTACCAACAGCAACCCTGTTGCACAAAACAATGGATTCTCATTTAATTTTGGTGGAGGATCCACACCACCCGTCTTTGGCGCCCCCCAACAGCAGCAAGCAGCACCTTCTCAATTGAATTTTAGCACTACACCATCCTTCAACTTTGGCACAAGTACATCTGGGGTTTCGAATCAGCCAACAACTCCAACAACTCCTGGCCAGTCTAATTCGCAGTTTGTGCTTGGCGCCGCTCCAGCCCCGACCCCTGGTTTTAGTTTCAACATTGGAGCACCTGGAAATGCGGCAGCAAGTCCCGGAGGAGGACGAAAGATAGCTCCAATGAAGAGTCGCAGACCAGGAAGGAGATGAAGACACTTTGTATTACGGCATGGCATTTCTCTTTTTGTACAGGTAGGCATCAGTCTCTTTTTATCCCCTATGATTCGCATATACTCGAGACTTTTTTTTCTTTGTTATTTTCACCTCTTCTGATAGTATTAGCTTTGGAAGATTTTGTTATTTGGTTGAGCGTGGAGGATATAATTCGAGTGTATATGCATCGGCTTTCGAACAGCTGTTTAGACTTCAATGCTCTTGTGAGGACTTCTATTCTTGACTTGTCGAGTAGTTCGGCCAGAGATGTAGTCATTAGTACGCACCTGTTTCATGTCAGGCTAACCAATCTTTGACCTCACTTTCGAACCCTGCAATTGAGACCCTGGCTGCGCCAGGCGCCGCTTCGGTAACTAGTAACCAACTTCAGCTTCCTACCACTATGATAAGTGGTATGTCTCTGACAAAAGATTCAATAAAAGATTCAATGATGCCCAGAAATTTTCTAGGGCAGACCCTGTAAGCGGGAACAGGCAATTTATCTCAAGCCACTGGGGGTATTCAAATCAAAAACACCATGACCCTCAAATCAAACAGCGAACGGGAAGAGAAAAATCATATCGAGGTGCATATTAAAGCAGTGAAAGTCCATGATCAGGAAATTGCCCATCTTCGGTAATCATTCCATATCAGATGGCTAGAAATTCCTGTTCAAGAATGGACAAAGCGTGACTGAATCATTAGATTCACTTCTAGTTATTCTCGTTGTCCTTCTAGTAGTGTAATATTCAGCAGAAAGAAGTAATAGAACACAGTCTACTTCAGTCGTCCATCTTAGGCTTACCGAACTTTATGTTGTATCCAGCAACCTCACGGCTTTCTCGACGCATTTATTGCCGATCATCTATAGAAAATAAACAGCATTTCGGGTTATCTATATTAATTTGTAGATTTAAACCGGCATTATATATAATAAGTAAAAATGTTCTTCAAAGTTTAATGTAGACAATATGATTGCTGTGGTCTCCCACTTGCCCATAACAGTGAGGGTGAGCTTGTGAGGCATTGTGCTTGCTATAATTTCATAGATCGTCATATCATACCCGTTGCCTCGTCAGAGCTTCATTAGTGTCACGGATCATCTTTCTCTTTGATATCTTCAGTTATCGAGTTTTACCTACCTTCGTAATCTCTGTTTTCTGTTTAAGAGGTGATTTAATATAATATCCCTGTGCCTCAAGGTGGAGAATATAGAGTCTCCACAGATACATCTTCACACAGTCCATGACGTCGTCGAAATAGTTTATTTTTGGTTGCATCATCGAGATAACAGGTAGATAAAACAAAACTTTAAGATTATTTTGTGATATTCTACAGATACTAAACTAGGCCTAGAAGTAATTATGGCCTGCTCACAAATGTTTGTTTTGTCCCAGTAGTGTCGAAATACTCACTTACAATCCTTTCAAATGTCTTTTCAACATGCAACGGAAGTAAATTTTCAAATAAAACCATTGGATCGATATTGAAACGCAAACAGAGGGTCCAGATGACAAGCTTGAACGTGAATTCGTATGGGGCAGAATACCTATAATTAGTATAAATAAACACTTGCAGATCCTTACCCATACATTTCGATATTACTTCTGTCATATGGGCCGAATGTAGCAAGCGGCGTTTGAAAGATCATTCGTATCCATGTATCTACTGCGATAACTGCCGCTTCATCAGAGGTGTTTGCATCTTTAAAAGAATGCGACCTGAATTCCATAGGTCTGTAGAAATCCATTCTATTTATACTGAATTGATAACCAATCTTCTCGTGCATGTCATTTTCGATATTCGGTGGAATGCCGCACGTCGATACAATTTCCTGGACAAAAACGCGCTCGTTTTCACTCCCTATGGCAGGTTGCAAGGATTTTGAATAAGACATAACAACCCAGTGCAAAATGTCAGTGGTTTCTATCGTGAGTGGTATCAGGCTTGTAATGACTTGTGATCGTAGAAGGTGTGATACTGAAGGGCAGGCTTTCCTGAAGCGACCTTTAGTATCCTTAAACAAAACTACAACAGCAGGCACATCTATGTTGGTCGAAGATTTTGCTTCCAGGTCGAGCGCAAACACAAGAGACCTTTGAAATTCTTGGATCAAATCGTGAGAAAGACAATTAAGCTTTATGGCCGTCTTCAATTTCAAGAGCCAAGCTAAAAGGGGCTCCTCTGTGATATCCTGTTTCTTAACGTATTGAAGTGCTTTCTGAAGGCTTTGTAGATGCGAAAGGGCATCAAGTGGAGACCATTGCGGATAGATTGACTGAGCGGAAAGTTGATCAATCTCCTCCCCAGTCGTTAACTCTTGAAAAACCCTATCAACAGATTTCAGCCCACTGTAAGGGTGAATTCTTCTGAAACATCAGCAAATTCATGACTGTGTCAAAGAACCTGGCATAATATCCATGTCCCATTCTGGTCACTGTTTCAAAGTCTAGGTCGTTCCATGCTTGACTTGACGCTTCTGGTAATATGGGAGTGAATTCGGTCAACAAAAGAGACTCGATCCTTTCGGCAAAACAATCGCATTTGACTGCATTTCGTGTAGTCAGCCACGATGAAGAATATTTGGGAGCGAGACGCGCTCCAAGTGCTTTGTGTTTCTCACAAAATTCTGTACATGCGATACCCATGTTTCCCAAATACTGGCTTGTCCAATCTTCAACTTCAATGTACGGCATAGCAATCTTGAACTCAAAATCTCGTGAGGCTATTATCGTTTCCTTATCCGCGATATCGGTATCGAGTGGAAGCTCAATTGGTCTCCACCAAGATAGCGATCTTGTTGGTGGCAGTTCCATATCGATTCGATTTGGGTGATATATTGATCTAATAGCATAGGCAACAGACACCACAGTCAAGACGAAGGAATACAGCTGCATGTTATGGGGTATATTGTTACTACGTGGTAACACTGCTTTTATCTTGAAAGTGAAAAAAATATCTGAGATTAAGAAGTGTCTTTAATCTATCAAAATGAAAATTTTACATCTGTTTGAGACAGTTCAATAAAGCATTTCCACAATGATACTATGCAGAAGGATTAGAGTGTGGAAAGGAATATATGAAAGCATAAGGGAAGAGGATAATATTTTGGTCTAATTTGCTTACTCGTCATCTTGAAAGACCAGTAATGTTCATTCCCATGAATTCCATAGAAAGGAATCTTGAGCAGATTTGAAAGCGTGTCTTCTGTTACCGCGAGGAGCCATGTTTCAGATATGTTTTAATGAATCTGAAAGTGGCAGATTGGCAGATTTTTACAGTAGAACCTGGTTATAACGAATATGGCGTACACGGGTGTTGAGTTAGTTATAAGGCCGATTCGTTGTATTGCGATAGTAAAATAGAAAAAATACAAGATCAAAGTCAATTGAAACCAAATGAATCAGAGAGAAAAATAACTTGATTCAGCCATCTATATCTTGATGATGATGTAAATGATGTCTTTGAACACGTCTATCACATATCCAAGCTGTAGAGTGTTTGAAGTCATGGTTAGGAATGAAGGGATGGCTGCAAGATACTAATATTTATGGTTCTGAATAAAAGAATGAATGTTGGATTCAGGGCCTTTTTGGTGATATATTGCATATTGGCAACATGCAATATTAATTTTTATTAGATGATATAATATGGACTTCTTTGTATTGCAATAATATTGTTACCTTGTTATATTGCCAACACGGCTTGAGTTTAGGTTTTGGTACTCCGAAGTAAAAATAAGACCAGGTTTTATAGTACTAGCCTAAGTGTTTTATCTTGGGCTAAGTATTCTAATTACAACAAGTTTATATCCGGCCATAAAGGCCGCAAGATGATTCTACGCCTCTTGCCGTATTGGTAAGGTGTACCCGAAGGGTACATTCTTACATTGAGGCTTTGTCAGAGTCAAGGTTATTATATCATAGTGAGAGGATCTCAGAGACAGAGGATGCAGCAATATGAGAAAAGACTAGATTGATACAACCAAAAGATATTGCAATGTTATAGATTTAATATGCACTTGTAAATTGAAAACCCTCGATGTCTACGGAACTCTAGAGTGGCTATCAATGAGACATGCTCTATCCGACCCTGTCAAATTCTTCCATGTCAGCATCGATCAAAAACCCTTGTCAGCTATGCGACAAACGGCGCGCCTTACTCAAGCGTCCAAAGACCTCTCAGAAGCTATGCAAGGAATGTTTTTATCACGTATTCGAGACTGAAATCCACAATACTATCAAAACTTCAAACCTTTTTCAACGCGACGAGAAGATCGGCATGGGCGCTAGCGGAGGAAAGGATTCCACAGTGTTGGCATATGTGATGAAAAAACTGAACGATAAATATAATTACGGCGTGGAATTGGTGTTGATTAGTGTCGATGAAGGAATCAAGGGATATCGCGATGATTCCTTGGAGGTATGGATCAGATTTATAGCGATTTTCTGACAACAAGACAGTCAAGCGAAACCAGATACAATACGATTTGCCTCTCACAATAGTATCATATAAAGACCTGTATGGATGGAGCATGGATGATATCGTAGCCAAAATCGGGAAGAAAAATAATTGTAAAGCTATCCACTATTCTTTCATTTTTATGATGAAAAGGTACATATTGCGGGGTATTTCGTCGGCAAGCTTTGGATCGGGCAGCAGAAATGCTTGGATGCAGTCAAATACTGACAGGCCACAATGCAGATGATATAGCGGAGACTATTCTCATGAATCGTATCTCTCTCTCACCAGATTTATATTAAATTATAGTGCTAAGAGGAGATGCATCACGACTTCATCGCTGTACAGAGCTATCTACATCTGGATCTTTACCGCGCTCGAAACCGTTCAAGTTTACCTATGAGAAAGAGATCGTGATGTATGCCTACCATAAAAAACTTGACTATTTCTCAACAGAGTGTATATATTCACCGGAAGCCTTCCGTGGGACTGCCCGGATTCTAATTAAAGATCTTGAAGCCATTCGTCCGAGCGCAATCATCGATATCATTAGATCAGGAGAAAGTATGCGAATAAAAGAAGAAAGAAGATACCAAGTGCTTGGGAAATGTGAAAGATGCGGATATGCCAGTTCAGGAAAAATCTGTAAGAGTTGCATGCTACTAGAAGGTCTTGGAAAAATAGTGGTGGATGGCGATGTCAACACAGAGACGAAAAATAAACCAATAACAGGCCTGAGGGCAAGGGAAATTGAATTTTGAGGTTCGAAGTTTTGAACTTTGTGTGGGATACGTTGTTCAGCAGCGAGCCGTCGTTTTGGTTTGCACTAGGTGTGGGATGTACACATTGCATTATATCTGTTGTACCATTCGGGAGTTAATTTGAGTCAAGCGAGAGGAATTTGAATTTGAACCTAGAACAGCACGGGCAAAGGCGCAGATGGCATGAGACACGCAATGATTTAGGTAGAAGATTGCGCTGGGTGTATTAATAAAGAATTACCATCTGCGACAATTTTTATTGAAAAGAACCTTTCCTAATTCCTCGCCAAGAATCCTACACTAAAGCTTAATTAAATTAATTACTTTACAGCCATGATGCTTCGCTTCTCCTTAAACCAAGACCATAACTACACCAAGAGCAACCAATCCATAGGCAGAGCTGGCAAATAGTTTGTCAGATGCTCCAACGAAAACTGTGGTCCCATTCTTTCCTGTCGAAGCGCTAGCAGCGGCATTTGTACCAGGATTTGGAGCGGCAATTGTACCGGGATTGGCAGCGGCATTTGCAGTAACAGGAGATGCTGCAACATTCGCAGCAGCAGCAGCAGCAGCGGCGGCGGCGGCGGCTGAAGCACTTGACGCGCTATTTCCATTCGCAGCAGCAGCGGCAGCAGCAGCGGCACTTGATGCGCTATTGCCATTCGCTGCAGCAGCAGCGGCGGCGGCAGCAGATGATGAACCCAAGCCCGACGAAGCTGCGCTAGCACTAGCTGAAGCCCTGTAAGGTTAACAATATTGAGGTAAGCGAGGAGGTTACATGGCACTGGCCTGGGCAGTAGCAGCAGCGTTCAAAGGAGAGACAGTGATACTATTGGGCGAGAGAAGGGTGGCAGTGAAGATCGGGGTCGCAACAGTTATATCGTGGCAAGTACAGAGACCACAATTTCCGCCAACACAGGAGAAGTTGAATGGCTGCCCGATGACAATGCCAGTGACAGTAGTGACGTTTGTGTTTCCGCCGACAATGCTAACAGTCTGGTCCTGTGAGAACTGGAGCTGCAGTCCATTGACATTGAGCATGCTTGGGACAGTGGCGGCCGCGGCGAGCGTGGCTAGAGAAGCGAGGGCAATATACTTATACATGACCAAAAACAGAGACAGGCAGCGAGTGTGAGATGTAACGAGCGGAACGAGTAGGATGGATGGACAACCTTACAGAGCCCTTTTTATAGACGCGCAGACGAAACAATGCCCGTCCTGCAGTTGCAAAAACACGCTCTGCGTGAAATGTGGGTGGCGCCTCCTTGCGGCTCTCTGTGCAGAGTATCGCATTCCTGCAGGGCCTGGCGTCCCTTGATTCTACCAGGAAGTTACTGCCGGGCCTGTTTGCAGTTTAAGGCCATGTCGGGATGCAATTCTAGCACAGTGCCACTTTGAGCCAGATTTGCCACAAACATACAGAACAAGGCGCAAAAGTGCCCCCTGATGCGATATATAGCGAGGCTCAATATGAGATCATACTACGAAACAAATCGGTCATCAGTAGCGATAGCATAGCGCATGGGGATGGGTGAACTGTAGCAGGGAGAGGAGGTTGAGCTCGTTTTTGAAAGCTAGGTGCTCCCGCCACAAACTTTTGAAGGCCAGGTACTTACGCCCATTTGCCTGGTGATCAGCAGAATGCACTTCCCTGCTGTAGGTTTATGGGTATGTACTCTCCTCTGCCACAGTATATCCCGGGAACCTCGGAATCGTCCTATCTGTACCTCGAATTACCCTTTACCCCGCCTGAACTAGCTTTTTGTCCTGTCCTGTCTCCAGTTTCATTCAAATGAGGCTGGTTAAAGGGAAAAATCCAGAGTTTTTAAGCGTTCAAATATTGCAAATGAAAATGCAAAATGGTCATTCGAAAAATATCTGCCAATTTAAAGACATCGTCGTGTGGAGAAAAATGTATTAATCGGACTACGTGAAGGTCGACGATTACATGTATATGGATCTTTCGAAGTTGTATTACATAGTTATCAATCTGTACCAAGTATACATTTCTCGAGATCAATTTGAAAGGTTCACATCATATTATTGGTATAGAAGAGATTGGTTCTCTGCTATCTTATAGATTCCAGACAGATTTCAGTGTTCAAAATGTGAAGAATATTTCATTGGAAGACCCTACCTAGATTTTGAAATCAATCCATAACCCAACCCAACGCCGCTTCAAGAAGATAATCAACAGCAACACAAGCGCAAAAGAGTTTACCAGCCCATGTTCCACAACCATAATACCGCTTCAATCTGCCTGCAAAGCATACTTTCTCCATTTTCATGACTTTGTTGTAAACCATCTCAGTCCGCAGAGCGACATTTTTCCAGGAATACATTTTACGAATTTGAGAGTGAAACGTACTCGGTGAAACAGATTTTATCTCAATGGCATGAATTGCTCTTGTTAGCGCTGCTACGAGATCTAATATCAGATGACAGCGAACGCGCAAACATACCATCTTCTTCAGGACGAGCAAAGACAGTCATGTGAGATGGGAGAACTTCGGGAACACCCCCTACACGTGTACACACTACGTAGAGACCACAAGAAGCAGCTTCTACAATGACTGTTCCGAAAGCTTCGGTTAAGCTTGGGTGAAGATATATCTGACCTCGTGTCATGACCTACAAATTAACGAAAAGAAAAAGAAGGGAAATACGTCTCGAACTTCTTCGTGACGTATACTCCCTAGCATCTCCACTCGATCTTGAAGCATGTATTTTTCTCGCATTTGCTCTAGATCAATGGCTTTTGGGCCAGCTCCGGCGATAATAAACCGAGCAGTTGGATGTGTTGTACATATTCGAGGAATTAGGGCAACTAGAAGATCCGTTCCTTTGTTATAGAATAAACGAGATATTACGACTATAGTTACTTGACGTAAGTCTAAAAGACATAATGAAGCAATTACAATGATCTTTTGAGGCCCTTGATGGATCGGGCCGAAAATTATCGGCAATAACAGCATTAGGAATCACGCTGACAGTAGAGGGATCCAAAGCCGCTCTCAATACCGTATTCTCTTTACTTGGGAGTCAGCAATTATTTAATCAACAACCATTTACCACGTATGCGAGACACAAATAATATGATCCACATCACTCATGGTAAATTTAAGCAATTTATTTGTGAGGATGCTTCCCACATCCGCGAAGCCAAAGAGACTATGGTCGGTGAAACAGGTCCTGAGACCCATGGTTCGAGCATGTAATATTGCTTCATGGCACAAACTACTCATGCTTGCATGCCCATGTACAATCTGTATTCGTTCCCGCTTGACAATATCTCTGAGAACAGGAAACACAGAAAACACTGTTGGAAAAGTTGCTTGGCGATATATCACCAGGAAAGGGATGTAGAATACTTTTAGCCCATTTGTTAGGTAGCGAATCCCAGTTCGATTTCCATATGCGTGTGTTATCACGATTACACGATGACCGAGATCAATGAGGCGCTGTGAAAGCTGATAAATATGCGATTCTACTCCGCCAGGTTCTGGATAGAAGAAGTCGGACACCATTCTGTAGGATGTATTAGGTATATAAAAAAAGGCAATCATACGCAATATTATAAGGCATTTCCGAAGTCAGTAATTAATTTCTTCCCTCGCTTTTAGAATTACTGCTGGCTCGATTGAATCATTGCGAGTGGTACAGGAATCGGATATACCTAGTGTGGAAGTGTAGCCAACCTTTTTGAAACAGAACTCTGAAATTCTACTACAGGTTCAAACTCCGCAAAGGAGTCTTGCATTAAACCACTAAATCCAAAAATAAATTAAAGAAAAAAAAGAAAACACTTCCGAGCTAAAACAAAGATAACTTGCGAATGTTATGTTGGACCAGGCATGTCTAGGGCTATTTTGCGAGTTCTGCAGCTCAGAAACATTAGTTCCAGGGCGAGGCGAGCGAAGAAAAACCATGACCCGGCATTAACTACACAATTGATCAATCTCATGAAGGAATGCCGCCAGCAGAAACAATATCACAAAGTCATTGAATACTACTCCAAGCTAACGCACCTATCAAATACTCTTTTTTCTTCGACTTGGGGCCTCGCCCTAGAAGCGATGCTCGAACTTGATCTAAAAACCCTTTTTATTGAGGAGTTTCGACGGCTGAAAAATAAAATTCCTCCAAATACATATATATTGACTTTACTCGTCGAATTATACATTCGCAATCAAGACTTCATTTCGGCCATGGCGATTTTAGAGACGATGAAGAAGTTCCCACATACAAAGCCCGATATCATTACTTACAACACGTTGTTGAAAGTCGGGCAGAAGAGATATGGAAGCAATATTCAAGGAATGGAAGAAGTATGGGAGATGATGAAACTTCAAAAAATTGAACCGGATCGATGGTCATACAACATCCTTTTGGAAGCGTATACTGGCTCCGAGGATTTCGAGAATGCGAAAAAGAGTGGAAAGGATAGCGAAGAGAAGGGGATTTCACCGGACATCGTGACATATAATCTCTTAATTCGACACGAGTTACGATTACGTGGAATCTCAAGCGCATTAATCTTCCTCCGTGATATGCGATCAGCCAGAGTTAAACGGGACGAACTTACATATCATCCACTTTTAAACTTCGCGATTTTGAACAATGATGATTTTCTGTTTCGACGGCTAACAGAGATTATGATTGACGATAAGATAGTATTTACAATGACCACGTTCAACCTCGTTCTTAACAAGATTCTGCTCGGAAACCATTTGTCAAAAGTCCATACGCTCTTCGAAGAACTTAAGAAGCGAAATCTAAAACCGGACAGAGATACATACAGATATTTTCTACTCTACTTCAACCGTACCGATCCTCAAATAAAATCCTATGCACATATTCATCTCGCCCATTTAAATCGGATTCAGTCGTATCTTAACCCATCCCTACTCTCTAGGATAGCCAATAACATTCACAGAAAAGCACGACTAGACGCAAATCAAAGCTCTCCACCGACAAGATTAACAAGGGACTCCTGTGGTCATCTTCTCGACTGCCGGAATATGGCGCAAGCAGGGCAACTGGACCTTGCTTTTGAGGAATTTAATAAACAAATCGATACTGGCTATCTACCTAATGCTCAACAATGCAGCACTCTGATCCATTATGCTCTCAAAAGCAAATATCATAATCTCGCAAACCGTGTCTTTGAAATATACGAGAAGTCCCAAACAGTCGGGATTGTCGTCCTGACTAGCTTCATTAAATATTCCGAAAATATACAACAATTGGAGGTTATAGTATCATATCTAAAAGAGAGAAATATTGCAATGGATCCTTATGCAATAGCATGCCTTGCCTCAAGATTGATTTGCCGTAGAAGACCTATCAAGGCAGTTGAAATTCTGGAAGACTGCGAGAATAAGAACGTGGAAATTTGGAACACGCTCATGTGGGGATACTATGTTCTTGGAAAGTTTACGCGTATTCCTGAATGTCTTGGTGCAATCGTGGATATTGATGGCGATATTGGTAAATCTTCCGAGGGAGCGATTCGACAGATGATTCGAGAGACTAATAAAAACGACGAGCGACGAGAATTTCTGCTAAATATATATACGAAGGTGTTAGAGATCAAAGAAAGACCCATGAAGCAAAGGCAACGGCTGACCAAGGCACAGATTACGGGATTTTTAAACGAAAACATAAATCGAACCGTAAAATTGGGAAATAATCACATAGAGCAAGCACAAAGCAGAAAATTATAGATGTAAAGGTGTTGATGTATCTTTAGGACTTGGAATCATGTTTTTTTTGTAAACATTTCAATGGACCTTTCATAAAAGGAAACCATATTGCGATACCTCATTTCTGTCACTTTTTAGCAAGATTAATGGCAAGATCAGCGAGGCCACCTCTAAACCCGTCACAGTCGTCTCACAGTTCACACGTCAACAAACCCAAGAATCCTATTTCTGTTAAAGTGACACGGCCCCGTCTACCGCTATATCTTCTAGGTGCATCTATATATCTATCATGTGCAACAGGCGCGTACCTTTACTACTCTCCCCAACCAACTTACAATTCACCAAAACCTACGATCCACGACGAACTGGCAAAAGACTACGACGAGAAGATCGACTCTAGTGAGTTCTGGATCGGAATCAAAGGATTGCGATGGTGGTATATCAAGAACTGGGCAGAGGTTTGTCGTTTGCTACTGTCTAATGGAACCTGATAGAACAGGGGAATGTATTAGAAGTCGCATGTGGAACTGGACGCAATTTGAAGAATTATGATTCGAAAAAGGTGACTAGTTTAACGATGGCTGATACAAGTATTGAAATGTTGCGAAATATTTCAAAAGATGATTCAAGAGATATTGAAACGAGGCTGATTCACGGGTCGACGGAACAATTGTCTGGACAATATGATACTGTTGTGGAAACTTTTGGGTTATGCTCTGTTTCTGATCCGTCGATTGTTGCTCGCCGAATAGTGGATTTGGTAAAACCAGGAGGAAAGGTCATTATGTTAGAGCATGGACTAGGGACATGGGGAATCCTTAATCATTTATTGAAAAAATATGAAGGTAAGCATGCGGAGATGTGGGGCTGTTGGTGGGGACGGGACCTTGAAAAAGTTATTGATGGGATTGAGGATATAGAATGGGAGGTGCGGAAACGCTGGCATTTTGGAACAACTTGGATTCTTGTTGGACGGAAAAGGACCGGTCGGTCTTCATGACTAAATGTGACGGACTCACTGTTCATAAGTACAACTAATGTCGATACGGGGGAGTACCAAACCTTGCCTTCCCTGAAACAATGTGATTTTCTATGTTTGCCAGGCTATGTTGTATGATACTCTTGATTGCATCACCTCGAAGAAAGAGCAAAAACATGCCTTCGCCGACTGTAGAACAACTCGAGCACAAGGCATATTCCAATAAACTATGACAAAAACATTGGAGTTTCTCATGACCTCCGCTCCTATTCCTAGCTTGTATCTCCATGCCATCATACAACAAACAGATCACGTAGTAACACGACAATGGTATCAATTATTTTCATAGTATGTTGAGTGGAAGAAACAATATCTGTGATCAAATGGCACTAATTTATGATGCGTAGTGGATTTGCCAAGGTTGATTTTCATTTTCCACCTTTCTCTAAGCAATTAATTTGCAATCTGCTGCAATCTCAAGCATAATGACGAAGGTCCATTCAAATTAATCCTTCGCTCGTAATAGTTTTTTCCAGACTAGTAGCTGGCAAGCATGGATCAGTGACGGGCCTATTATGTAGCATAGATCTTCTCCCCAAATTCCCTTCCCTCCATCTCGACACACTGAGTAAAATGACAACCATAAGCCAATACAGACAGTACCCTGTGACGCTGCCAAAGGTAGCAGAATTGACCCAGCCGAGCACAGCATTGAAGATTCCCCATCCAGAGTTGCTTTCAGAAGAACAACAATTGACGTGCCAGACACTTTGTCGAATGTCGTATGTCCCGGGTCCACTCCCAAGTTCTGCAGCGTCTCCACCAACGAGCCTGTTCCATTTGTATTGTTCAAAATACCAAATCGATCGAGAGAATAGACCGGCGGAGATGAGATACAAGATACATGTAGAAGCGATAAGAAAATATTCTATTTTCATGAAGTTTCCTGACCTAAAATTACTTGGCGCGATAGGAGGTAGAGAATGTACTTGTAGATCAAATATCCAACTAGTCCACCGCATAACAATCCCACAACAACGGCAATTGGAAATGAAGTCGCTGGTTCTGACAAGGAGACTCCACCTACAAAGACAACTGCTTCCAACCCCTCTCTGAGGACTGTAATGAAGGGAAGTATGAACATTCCGTATTTGGACCCTGCAGATTTGTCCAGTTCGGATTCAAGTTTGGAATGCCATTTCGCTTGAATATCGTGGATTCTGAGCATTCCAAGTCCAATGACCTGCTGTTAACAAAACATCGTGATAGGGCCAGTACGGTGATGAGTATACAGGCAATCAACGCAAACACACCTTCCCAGATCTCTTCGGTTGATCCCCAGAGATCTTTTGCGACTGTATACCATACGGCTATGAAGGCGCCTCCAATGGCAAGGCATACTGCCATGCCCAGCGCACTCCCAAAGTATATCTCTCATCAGGAATTGCTCAAGAATTAATCATACTTGATGTTTGTATTTGCGCTGAAGCTGGGGAGTGTCGGAAAGACTTTGATGTATGAAAGCAAGCAGGACTGATACGATGATTGCAGCTTCGAGCGATTCACGAAAGATGATGAAAAAAATGGGGACGGAGAAGAGATTCATGGTTGAATTGCAGGACGGAAAATGGGGTTTGGCTGATCTATACAGGTGGCGGCGGCCGTAGCGGTGGATGTGCTGATTTTGATCTGATAAAACTTCGCTTGTGGAACCTTAAAAGAGCGCTGATTGGCTGGCGCAGGAAGTAGCGAGTGGTTAGCGCCCACTTGCCTATCCGGGCAAATCTGATAACGGTTTGTTCGAATGGTACCACGTGACACAAGCTCTGATCCAGGCTGCCTTTTATATCGCAGCATCTTTTTTCACTTCTCCATCCCGATTAATGCGCCTGCTGCTATTTTCTGTGTCTCTGGCAGCTGCAGCGACTGTCAACTTGGATTGGAACGTCTCGTGGGTTGACGCTTCTCCGGATGGGTATACAAGAAAAGTCATTGGCGTGAATGGCTACTGGCCGTATCTTTCCTTTATTGCACCCACTTTTGACATCCAGCCCCCCGACTGTAAACGTTACTAAGGGAGACCGAGTCGTCATCAATGCTACAAATTCGCTTGGCGATGAGAATCTTTCCCTGCACGCCCACGGGCTTTTTTTCAACGGTACAAATTCCATGGATGGAGCGGCTGGAGTAACCCAATGGTGCATCTATCTCAAAATACCAATGCTTACACCAAGTGGGATCCCTCCAGGATCAAGCATTCTCTACAACTACACCATTGTCAACCAAGCTGGAACTTTTTGGATACATTCACATGTCCACGGTCAGTACCCAGATGGGCTACGCTCGCCGTTCATCATTCACGACACAGAGGAACCCTATACATACGACGAGGAATATGTTGTCACGCTGTCCGATTGGTACCACGACAGGATGAAAACTCTGATCCCCGTGTTTATGAATATCGCAAACCCAACTGGGGCAGAACCGGTTCCCAAATCAGCATTGATAAACGATCAATCAGGCGCAACATTTTCGTTCCTGAAAGGGAAAACCTATCGTCTCCGAATTGTGAATATGTCGGCTTTTGCAGCTTTCAATTTCTGGCTAGAAGACCATGAAATGAGTGTTATCGAAGTCGATGGTGTGCACACCGAGCCTAGAAATACAACAGCCCTTTATATTACTGCAGCTCAGCGATACAGTGTGCTTGTCACTGCAAAGGACGACACCACTTCTAATTATGCGATGGTAGGAAGTATGGATACGACAATGTTTGATACTGTTCCCTCTGGTCTAAATCCAAGTATTGTTTTTACCTCTTTTATAGACTAACGTATAGACGCAACCGCGCATATAGTCTACGGTACTGACTGGCCTCTCCCAAAAGCTTCATATATTTCATCCTTTCCGAGCTGGGATGACACAACCCTCTCCCCACTCCAACCAATTCCGCCATATAAGTACGATACACAACATCAGCTTGACGTGAAGATGGACGTTCTCAAAGATGGAGAAAATTACGCTTTTTTCAATAATATCACCTACGTCCCTCCAAAAGTTCCCACGTTATATTCCGTTATGTCAAGTGGAGATCAGAGTACAGATCCCATAATATATGGACCGAATACAAATCAAATCCTTCTAAATCACATGAATGTCGTCCAACTAGTTGTGAACAACTACGATCCTGGTAAACATCCATGTATGCTATCTTTCACGTTGATAAAACTAACAGATAGTCCACTTACACGGCCACACATTCCAAGTAATCTCCAGAGAGTATGGTGCATTCGACCCCATTAAAACCATTGATGAACCTAAGAACCCACTTCGACGTGATGTAATCTATGTGCCTCCAAACGGACATGTTGTTCTTAGATTTGTCGCTGACAATCCTGGGGTATGGCTCTTCCATTGCCACGTATGCACCCCCGTACTATTGATGGCGCTAAAGATAGATTGAATGGCATATGGTTTCTGGATTGGTGGCGACCTTCATTGAAGCTCCAGATCTGATCCAATCAACGCAAACAATACCGGATTCTCATTACGCTGTCTGCGCACAACAAAAGATCCCAACATCCGGAAATGCAGCAGCCAATATAGTCAACTGGGACGACCTTACTGGCGCGAACAGAGATATTGGGGAGCTACCCAGTGGATTTACTGCAAAGGGCTACGGGGCCATGGCCGGATGTATTCTTTCTGCAGTGTTGGGGTTGAGTGCTGTTATCACTTATGGAATAACAGGGAAGAAAAATATACAAACGTCATAAAAAGGTGAATCTTTTACTCAAATAGTAGATAGAATGCTTATAGCTGTTGTTCGCAACCTCATCGCTTCTCCTCGTCATAGGACACTCTTAAGCATATACTAGCATGATTCTAAGCCGGTAGTTCGGGTAACGATGGCGAATTACTTGCAGCTTGCCGAATCATGAAACTTTACCGCTTGATCTAGACCAAGCCGGGTTGCTTAGGAATATTTTCTTCATCAAAACCAGTCGATAGTCTCGAGGACGAAGATATTTCCCTGCACGCCCATGGGCTTTCTGAAAAGGGGATGAATTACATGGACGGAGCAGTTGGAGTAACTCAATGGTGTGCATTTCATCAAAGAAACATTAAGACTTGACAATACTGCGCTTGAACTGACTTTTGAATAATGAAGGAGGACGACTTATTTCATCTCTCCTATATGTAGAAAGTTGGAGACTTTATATTGGCTTTCAAGAGATTCGGTATCGAAGCTACGGAAAATTCGTCTCGATATTTCCGCAGATCAACTTCAGGTCATAATACCCACAAAAGCAGCCACTCAGACGATCCATCTATTTTTCTCTATTCAAAACCAATTCACATATTTCATCAAGTCCGTCCTTTGCAGGACTACCTTCGAAAGAACTGATGGCGATCTTAGCCCTATCAATATACTTTCTGGCTAGTTCTTTAGTTTTAGATATTCCCTGGGAGGTAAGGACGAGATTAGTAGCCTGAATTGTATGAGGCTGCGAAGAAAGAACGAATGAGATACCAGCTCAACATCACCGGGCTCTCCGAAGCCTCGTGATATCAGAGGCCCGAGTTCGGGAAATTCCTCGTATGCGAACAACGCCGGTGCCGTTGCAAGACCGAGTTTGAGATCTGCATTGGATGGTTTTCCCAGATCAAAATTTGAAAAGTCGAGCATATCGTCAATCAGCTATTCAAGATTATACCCCATGCCTCGGAAATAAAGATAACAAACCTGGAATGCAATGCCCAAATTTTTTCCAAACTCCTCTGCAGCATGTATAACCTCCTCGCTACGTGAATCAACGATCATGGCAGCTTTGGAAGCAAGACTGATCAAACTTGCTGTTTTTAAATATGTTTTCTCCAAGTATATCGAGAAATCCGTAGTGCGGCTTGAAAGCTGTAAGATTTCCCCTTCGACGAGGTTTGCGATTACAGTACTCATTATTTTTACAACATCGGTATTGTTGAGACTTGCTAGCAAGATGCAAGCTTGGGCTAATAAATAATCTCCTGCGAGAATAGACATCTTGTTTCCGAAAGCTGTCGGTGTGGAGGGTATGTTGCGACGAGTAGAAGAATTGTCGATTACATCGTCATGCAGAAGACTAGCTGCATGAATCATCTCCGTGATCTCTCCGAGTTTTCTCTGTGAGGGACTGACCAAGTGGGATTTCGAGGTTGCTTTTGAAAGAAGGAGCAAAATCGTGGGCCGGATCCTCTTTCCTGAGTTGTTAATGTAGTAATTTGAGATTTGGGAGAGTTTAGGGACGGTGCTCTGCAAAAGGAGAGATATTGTGGACTCGAGATGCCTGAGATCTGCATGAACAAGATTGAACGGATTGGAAGCGGTTTTAGTGACAATGACAGGTGATGAAGACATGACTGCCGAGGAGCAGGAGCGAATGAACATAGTATAGCGAGAAAGACGAACAGTCATTACAGGCAAAAGTGTGGGTATGGGTAAGGGTGGTTAGTCAAAAATAAAGAACTGGGCCACGAGCAGTGTGGTCAACACCCAACCCGTGGGTTAGTTACCGAACGGTTGCTATCTAACTATTACTCGCACCACCAATAATGAGTTGTTATTCATATTTCAAATATTTGTCGCATATTCAGCTATTCTAATAAAACTTCGTTGATAAACCCCGTTTTGTAGACCGATATGAAGATATATAAGAACGCACTGTCAACAATATATCTCTGGTGGGTGGATAACTAAGCCACCTGTGCCGCACCGGATGGCACCCGTCGGGTAATAGCCACACTTTTCCGGTGGGTGGATTACTAATCCACCGGGTGGCCCAACGCCGGCGGGTGGTTGGCCAAACTGGCCACGAGTTGGTGCCGATAAACAGATCATAGAATAGATATCCACAGATACAGACACAATTCGAAAGCAGGAATTCTTTTGATAGCTGCATATCGGTATACACACATCCCACTTCTCCAGATCTACTACTTCTTCTTCGAGACACCGACAGTCCTGCAAAGTAAGGATCCACAACCCATATGAACACATACCGTCCACGGCGGCCGGTCGTCTTTGTATGCTGACCACGAACCCGTAGTCCCCAGAAATGTCTTAATCCACGATGATTTCGAATCTTTTTGAGTCGCTCAAGATCTTCTCGGAATTTCCCATCGATAGCATTGGCGAGAATCTGGCTGTTCTTACCATCAATAATATCCCGTTGTCGATTGAGCATCCATTTAGGGATTTTGTACTGCAGAGGATTTTGCATGATGGTGACGATTCGTTCTAGTTCTTCCACCGTGAGTTCTCCTGCTCTGAATATCAGATTGTTGCTGCAACACGAGTTATTCCGCACCGCTTGTTCAAATCCACGTCTGCTTTTTTGCAGATGACGTTGGAGTATCGTCGACCGACTCCTTTGATTTGAGTAAGTGCGTACATAACTTTTTGCTTTCCGTCAACATTGGTGTTGAGTAATCGCAAGATATGCTGGAACGAACTCTTCTCGGGGATTACAAGAGCCTTCCTATAAGATCCTTTTACGCAAAAAGAATGGGTACCATGCTTGGATGAATCTATTGGGGGAGTTGTTGCAGGTGAGACGTGAAAAGTGCGCTCAATAGTCGTGACTGCTCTTTTGGCGGAGTTTGAAATAACATGAATAGAGATAGTTCGTAAACATTTCCCACGGACAAGATAAGCTCGTCCATGTTTCTTTCTGTTTCTCTCTATCTGTAGCTCTGATTTGAGTGAATGATACAAAGAGAACAAACAGACTCATCTATCGGATTACCATAACAATAATAATACGAACAAGTATGACTAGTCAATCCTATAAACCAAGATTTCAGATACCCGGTTTGGTATTAGGGATTGTCGAAGGCATGAAGAGAAAAGGAGGAAGAAACACATACCGTATCTTCAACCATAAAAACTGCCAAACGGAATATAGCCTTTTGTCAGATTATCGATCTTCAAAACAAACAAGAGATGTCATTCAATTACGCTTTCGAGGCTTGTATTTTTGCTCGTTTCGAAGTGTCTCCGAGAATCTAAAAATCAGTCGCTCTGGAAAATGCAACAATATACGTCGTCGAGGGTCCGCTTTTTACTTCTTACTGATTCCCTTCGCGGGCGGTTTGCTAAATCATCAAAAACTTCGTCAGGCAGATCGACACTTGAGAATCAGCAATGCCATGTTAAAGAACTGATACTTTCGGAAATAGCGGACAGCTACATTCATGGCCTCTGATTTGTACTCAGACCATGATTTACATAGATCGCTAAATTCTTGTGCAGGCCAGCTGATATCAAGAACTCGCTTCTTCTCTCCCGCTAAACCATTAAAGCATTATTATCATCCAACATACGTTTGATATTTTGTTTGTTCACGTTGAGACCAATGTAAAAAGTGGTAGTGTAAACTCTTATCTTGCCTTCATCTGAATCGGTGTCTTGAGCATGTTCATGTTTCAAAATCGCCTCCTTTTTGAGATCTAGATCGATCTTTGACTTAACTGCAACTTGTTTCCCATGGGCTATCAAGGTAGCTTCATCTTCAGTAGCGCAGAAATGAAGTTTATCATAGTGTTTAATGTGTGGATGTGCACAGTCAATCGTTGATAGCGTCTCGAGTTTTAAGATCAGTTGTCGAAGCTTCGATTCGACACAGCCAGCCCTAAAAATCAACGCTATCACGTTTAATTTGGAGGTACCATTTAAGCTGTTGTTCGGCGTCTTTCGAAGCAGCTTGCACGGATAAATAATATTTATGTTTCATGAAAAAGTCCGACTTCGCAAATAAATCGCTCCATTTCGCTTTTCCGACCAATATTCTATCGGCTAACTCTCCCGCATTTCGAAGCTCCTCAATAATGATAGTCATTGTGCTTGATGTAATATTATGAGTAGCACACATGCTTGGATATGCCGGCGTAATTATTGGCATTTTATGAGATTTATCTGCGGCGTAAAGTTTTGGATTCCAGACTCGAACGTTTAGAGGGCCATCCTCGATAGGTTTCAGTAGAATCGGCTGAGGCCAATTCCACTGGACCAATATACGGTAGAATTTGGAAATGATGACGGCCGAGTTCGCACGAGGGTATAATTGACAGATCCGAGCTACTAGCATTGCCCACGCGACACCTCCAGGAAACCCCATTACATTAGAGTAGGTTCCGCGGCCTAATTCTCAGCACCGTCAATACAGAGGTTGAGTACGCTGGGCCCAGAGTTTGATCGCTCGAAGCGCTTTCTTGAATACTTCTGGTGTAGGAACAAGTCGCAAGATCTCATCTGTGACCCTGGTCCCATTTAAACTCTTGACGCACTTCTCGTCGATATTCTTTAACACACTTGGATCATGAAGGTCTTGGGTGATGGGAACTTGTGAAAGGCAGAGACGAGCAAAAATTAAATCAATCGAGATGCCATCCCATTTGAATTTGATAATTGGGACGTAAGCATCTGGAACTCCCTGAAATTCAATGCTAAAGTAAACGAAGACACTGTACCGCCAGTTCCGTGACCTCTGGTCTGTCGCGCAAAAGCGGTTCGAATGTGGTAAAGAAATCCTCTCGCGAAATATGCTTGGGCACCACAACAAGTGTATCGATGTCGGATCCTGACCTTCAAAACTCAGAAACAGAGGGATAGTACCTGGTCCATATACACCCAAGCGATATGATCCATATGTAAAGATCTTACCGCCTGCCTCTTTTGCCATATGTTCGTCGAGATTGTGTGATTCCATGGAAACTTTTCGTACGAATTCGTTTGTGAGCTTCTGTAATTCATTAAGAACCCTTATTCTAAACGGGATTAGTATCAAGGAAATCCGATTGGGCAGAGCAATAGATATTCTGAATTAGGCGAACCAAACAAGTTATCGATGATAACTTTCTTCGGAGTGGTAAACGCGAAACGATTGCCTGCGAGGTTCCGGAGATCACGTACCTTCGTAGACTCTCTTCTTCACTTTCAAAGCTCCCTTGCCTCTTGAGCTCTTCGACTAGTAGTTCATCCATCGCGGCTTCAGCTTCAGTGGGTAATGCAAGACTAATGGGCGGCGTAACTCCATACTGCTTGATTCTACTTCATATTAGCAGATTCCTACGATAAGTAGACAAACTCTTGTTGCTGGGCCATTGAAATGAAGTATACAGTTAACTACGGATACCGTGCGATCAGCTGTTGAGGTGGAGTCGGAATGTGCAGAAGGCTACGCAAATTCAATGAGTCAAGGGTAACCACCATCCTTGTGTCAGTCATGATACTGTATAGTACAAAAGTCACCCGCGAGCAACAGTATCCATATGAAATGCATACATTTGTATTAATGAAACCACGAAAGTTTCGATGATATTTTTGAACCTCCTACATTTTACTCCCTTCAGTCAGACAGCTTCTGATCTCTATTGGCAAGAAGAAACTCTTACCACTCAGCGGTCGGCATATTTGCAGTATGTATAAAAAATGACTTTGTTCACCTAACTTTTGCGCATGACATAACAGTAATGTGACGAGACGAAAAGAGTCGCGGAGATAGGTAATAGTAAGAAGAAAGAAGCA
Organism: Neolecta irregularis DAH-3; assembly: GCA_001929475.1. Taxonomy (NCBI): domain Eukaryota; kingdom Fungi; phylum Ascomycota; class Neolectomycetes; order Neolectales; family Neolectaceae; genus Neolecta; species Neolecta irregularis. The sequence continues at coordinate 2,377 of LXFE01000168.1, read as the reverse complement.
TGTAGGGTAGGGCTCCTGGTCAAGGTAGTTATTCGGAATTGGGCGACACAAGATATATTGTTTGACGCCCAATCAGCTACAGACAGCCAATGATACATGCGATATTTTGGAGGATATTTGAAGTTTTACTTTTTTTGGTCTGTGTCTAGTCATGTCGCTGTTCCTGTTTTCCTATAAGTTGCCTGTAAGGCTAGGCGGGTAATGTTCTATTTATCCAAACAAAGAATCTAAGAATCATGAATTTCGGTTTATCCAAATCATATCAGAACTCTCGAATACTGTACAATTACACCCTGCCTACGACATGTTCAAAAATATACTTACTCTAACTATATAAAACTCGATTCACTATAGCGAAAATGTTTCAGAGTCTGCGGTTCTCTAGGCGCCGCCGCACATGGCCCTTTGTACTTGTACGCTTGGCAACTTCCCACGCACTACGGTCACCAACATATCGACTCGCATCGTTAACTCCACCCAGATATTACTATTCCAATCATTACTTATCTTTCATCTTTCATCTTTCATCTGGATCCATGTAAGGATATACCCAATCGGTATACATTACCAATACAGGAATCAGGCGTTGGTGGAATAAGAAGCGGAGTATATAGTTATACCTAGCCTGAGTTACAACACTTAGGCTAAGTATGTCCTGTACGGAGTAACAACACTTAGACTAGAAATATATCCTGGTCTTATTTGTAACTTCTGGCGTTAAGCTTACAATCTACGCCCCTTACAGTCCCTGAGCTCATCAACAAATCGGAACGAGGGGAGAGCCTCATCCTATACCAGTCGTTTACCTTGGAGTATCCTCGATCATCGGGAGTATTCGGAAGCCTGGGGAGCCGCTAGGTAGCTTTCAGGGGTTTGAAAATTCTCCTGCTTCCCTTTATTTCTTATTTTTTCTCGGCGACGCGGAGGAAAGCCTGGTCTGTGGATTGCTACGTACTTTTTCTGCCCTGTCAGATAGATGAATATAACCCGCCCCCGTTTTCATTTTCTAGACAGCATCAAAGGGAAACAAAAGCAACCTGTGCGTCACTCTCAACCCCTTGATAAGGTTTTAGTGCTCTTGCTAAAGCCGTAGAGAAAACATTCGGTGATCCACCAATACAATCGAGCCAAAACAACGGTGATGTGTTTATAAAGCCACCTGCAACCCCTCGTTTGTTAATTATCTACTCGTTCTCAATGGTTTCTCCCTTTGTCTTTGCTCTCGCCCTTGCGACTCTCGTATCTGCCGAAAGTAGTAACAGTGGTGCCTCGAGCCCAAAATGGTTTAGTACATCTTAAACATCGTTCACGTCCTGATAACCAGCTTTTGCGGCTATGAAATCGGGCGATATCAACGTTCATCAGTCGTCATTGTCTTCTTCTGGAAACGATCTCATTCTCTCCAAGAACCCGCCCGACCGGCTTAAGCTTACTCTGGACGACTCTGGCTCCCTCGTCGATCCAGACAAACGTATTGTGTCGGTAGATCCTGTTACTGGCCGTTGTTCGATTTCAAGTACACCTGAGAAAACGAATATCGTTGGTGTGTTCTCATTTAATTTTCCGAGATTGGACCTATCGTCGGGCGGTTCTACTTACAGCTTTCTGGCTTGCCTGAATGGGGGGAACGCTGCATATCTCCTTTACGCTATAGATGGAAAAGAAAAAGTGCCCCCGGGTTGTACCGGTGTTGCTATGAATGTGTTTGCTGCAACTACAGAAAGTGTTTCTAGCGGTACCACAACCGCATCTTCAGGCCAGGCGAGTTCTACCCTTCCTAGCTCGAGCCTCCCCATCAGCTTGCCTTCGTCGTCTATGAATTCGGACAGCTCTCTTGCCAATGGAAAGATTATGTCGCCATCTAGTACCGTCTCTCTCTCTGGAGAGCCCATCGATTCATCGTTCAATAAATCAACTGGCACAAACACGGGACCGCTTTCCACTTCACAAACCGGAACCAGTTTAAAAAAGAATGCCACTACTGGCATATCTAATTCTTCAACAAAGAATGGTAGAGCTGAAGTATTGGCCGGGATCATGGGCCTTGTTGCTGTTATGGCTATTCTGCCTTGATAGTAAAGGGGTTCACTAGTCAGTCTTTTGCAATTCTCTTGCATGTGCCGATTTTAAAGTACCTGTATTAATTTAATCCTTGATTTCTGATCCTTCTGTCGATCGGGAAATTACTGGTTTTGAAGGCCAAGTGTGTCCACCGACCCGCCCCCGCCCTCCGGCAGCTTGTCGTAAAGAAATACTAAACTCTGGATTTTCGCCTAACACGTCACTATCGGGACACCTCACTCAAGCTCCCTCCCCTCTTCCTCCACGATATTTACTATCACCTATCTAATTCGCGATTCCTTATCCTATCTGCTTG
>LXFE01000167.1:0-75022 GCA_001929475.1 Neolecta irregularis DAH-3 | reverse complement strand
GAGCGGCTCGGCAGACATCCTGGCGGCGCTGGGCGGCTCGCTGTCGCCGTCGCCCGCTGCGCTCGAGGCCATGCTGGCCGCGCCGTTTGCGTTTCTGTATGCCCCGGCCTGCTACCCGGCGCTGGCAGACATCGCGGCGCTGCGCAGACAGCTGCCGTTCCCCACGATCTTCAACGCCCTCGGCCCGCTGCTCAACCCGGCAAACATCCGCGCCTGCGTGCTCGGCGTGCACTCGCAGCGCCTGCTGCGCCCGTTTGCAGACGCGCTGCTGCGCCTGGGCCGCGACGGCCTGGTGGTCTGCGGCGCGGACGGCCTTGATGAGGTCGTGCCCTAACCCTAACCCTAACCCTAACTAACCCTAGATCTCCCCCGCGGGCCCCACCCACGTCTGCCGGGTGCGCAACAACACGCTGAGCTGCTTCACGCTGTCGCCGCAGGCGTTTGGCGTCGCCGCGCACCCGCTGGCTGCGGTCGCCGGCGGCTCGCCCGCGCACAACGCGCAGACGCTCGCGGCGCTGCTCGACGGCGCCGAGCAGGGCGCGCTGCTCGACTTTGTGCTCATCAACGCGGCGGCGCTGCTGGTCGCCGCCGGGCGCACCGACTGCTGGAAGACCGCCGCCGCCCTCGCCCGCGCAAGCATCTGCGACGGCGCCGCCCGCGATGCGCTCAACGCCTACGTCGCCGCGTCCCAGTCGGGCTAGCCTGTGTAATTAGGTACATAGCTCTATAATAATTAAGGGCCTTTGCCCATACCCCCCCCAGCCGCCGCTGCCCTCCGCCTCCCTGATGTCTGCCATCGACACGGAAGCCCTCGTAGAAGCCCCTTTCAAAAAAGGCTCACCCAGAGGTCCTCCCGCCCGCGCCTGCAGCAGAGACCGGCGCCGTTCCCGCAGCAGAGACCGGCGCCGCTCGCGCAGCAGAGATCGCCCCCGCCACGACGATCCCACCCGCAGGCGCTACGACGACCGCAGAGACTACCGCCGCAGAGAACCGTCCAGGTTCGCGCTCCTGCTGCGCCGCTGACAGTCAAGGCCCCCGAGTCCGCCGCCCACCGAAGACGAGCGCGACCGCAGAACAGTCTTTGTGCAGCAGCTCGCCGCACGGCTGCGCACAAAGGAACTGATCGCCTTCTTCGACAAGGCCGGCCCCGTGCGAGACGCCCAGATCGTAAAGGACAGAGTCTCGGGGCGCTCCAAAGGGTATGTGTGCGCGGATGCACCGCCGCTGACCGCCAGCGTCGGCTATGTCGAGTTTAGACACGAAGACTCGGTCAAGAAGGCTATAAACATGACCGGCCAGCGTCTGCTGGGCATCCCAGTCATCGCACAGCTCACTGAAGCAGAAAAGAACAGACAGGCCCGCCTCGAACTGCTCGGGAAAAGCGCCGGCGACGCCCCCTTCCACCGGCTCTACATCGGAAACATCCACTTCTCCCTCACCGAAGACGACCTCAAGACTGTGTTTGAGGCCTTTGGCGAGCTCGAGAGCGTCTGCCTGCAGACCGAACCAGACACCACCCGCAGCAGAGGCCACGGCTACGTCCAGTTTAAAGACCCCTCCTCCGCCCGCGAAGCCCTCGAGAAACTCAACGGCACCGAGCTCGCCGGTCGCCCCATCAGAGTGGGTCTTGGAGGCGATAAGTTTACGAATGAATCAACATCTGCTCAACTTGCTAGATTCGAAGACCGCGACCACGACACCCCCGCAGACCGCGCCAGAGACGACTACGACGACCGCAGAGACTCGGCTCGCCACACCGGCTCAAAAGACAAGTCCAATCTCGACGACTCGGAAACAGGAGGCGTCTCCTTTCAAAACATCTCCCGCGAAGCTCTCATGAAAAAACTCGCCCGCGAACCGGCCCCCACCAGCCAGGCTGCAGGCCCCATGGCCGTCCACAGAGCAAACAAGGACACCAAACCCAAGATCGAAACAACCGTCGCTTCCCGCTGCATCCTGCTCAAAAACATGTTTGATCCTCTCGAGTACCTGCCCCCGGTCGCGCCCGCTAACATTCAGGGAAACAAGCGACTCCCTCCGCGAACTCGAAGACGACGTTCGCGCCGAATGTACAGAAAAATACGGCAAAGTAGTCCACATCCACGTCGACGAAGGCGGCGAAATTTATGTAAAATTTGAAAAGATCTCCTCTGGTGAAAATGCAATCTTGGGATTAAACGGTCGTTGGTTTGGTGGGCGACAGGTTGCTGCTAGTCCCCTGTTGGATGCTATCTACAGCGCACGCTTTCCTCGTACCAAGGCTCTTTGATAGAAAATTAAAATTGGTTCTCTTATTTCAACCTCCACCACAATGTCCCAGTACAACTATGACGAGAACGCCCAGTTCTTTCCCTACTTTATCCTCACCTTTTTGGCCCTCCTGTTGTTTCCTGCTACCTACAGGCTGTTCGTGCCCCCCGCAGGCTCCCATCTCAATCCCCCTACATGCTCCTGTTCCACCTGCTCCAAGAAATACTCCTCCCTGAAACTCGCCGCCACTTCATTCAAACTCACTAAAAAGTATCGCCCACCCGCAATGCTTCTCACCCCTAGAATGGTTCTCCTGACCGCGGGTTGGGCTTTGTTTGGGTACATGGCATACCTCATCGCCACCGTCAAAATCGAAAGCATCTTTTGGGATCCCTACAAAATTCTCGGCATTTCTCTGGTATCTCTTTACTAGTCCTTGTTTTCACTACAGTCCGCTACCCCGCAACAAATCCGCTCTCATTACAAACGTGCAAGTCTGAAATTGTACCGTCCTCTTGCGCACATCCACTGAAATAGCCACCCGGACAAAGCCAAGCCCTTGGAAAATCAAACCATGGAAGACCTCGTGGCCCATTTTGTAGAGCTGACTAAAGCTTATAAAGCGTGCGTCTGCCAAATAGACTGTGTTAACCTGCAGTCTAACTGACGATGACATTCGAAGGAATTTTGAAGAATTCGGTCATCCTGACGGCAAACAAGACTTTAGCGTCGGCATTGCTCTTCCAAAATGGATTATTGAAGGCCAAAACAGTGCTTATGTTTTGGGACTATATGCATTGTTGATTGGTGTTTTGCTTCCTTATTACGTTGTATGTTTTTCCCTCAACCATATGTTGACCGCTAGGGACGATGGTGGAATGGCAGTAAACAACTTACAAAAGACGGTATTCGAATCAGATCTGCCGAAACTTTTTTTCGCAATTTCAGCGATCATATTGACCCGGGCACGGCAACGGACATGATTGCTTTGAGCGATGAATATAGAGTCGCGTACAGGAACAACGGTCTCTCAGAGCTGCAGGTCAAGACTTTGGCTCATCGGGCAGACAGTTCCCTTAACGTCAAAGGAAAAGATCAAGCATGGGCTAAAAAGTCGCTCGCTTTACTCTCTGCCCATCTGAACAGAGTGCAACTGCAATCAAAGGATTTGGAAAAGGGTATGCATGTCTTCAATTCTTTTAATGGTTAGATCAACATGTTCTATTGGACAATGCGCTCCGACTCCAGCGAGGTCTTTTAACTATTGCCCTTGCATTCGGATACTTGCAACCAATCTTGACCGCCATGAATCTATCCCAGAGTATCATTCAAGCAATTCCTATCGGTGGCTCCCCGCTCTTGCAAATCACGGGCATCACCAGAGACATTGTTGACAAAATACACGGTCGGCGGCCGGATATTCAGACTGTGGATGATTTGATGTCACTTGAAGACTCTGAACGGAGATTCTTACTCGAGGATTTAGATGACAAGGCCTACAATGAGGCAATGAGCGTTGCAAAACAAATCCCACTACTTGATGTCGTCAACTCTTACTTCAAAGGTATGCCCATTCTGACTTTTGCTTATATAAAGTCCCCGGTGACAATATTGTTGCACCTGGCGCCATTGTCCAGTTTATCGTTCGCGCACGAACTCTTGTTCCCGGACAAAAGATACCTGTTGCTGAATCGGATTTAGTTGACAAGGACGCGGAAAACGCGGAAACACATCAAATATTGTCAAAGAGTAAAAAACCAGACAAGAACGAGCAAGCACATGCTCCACTTTATCCCAAGCAACATATTCCCCGTTATTGGATTTTCATCAGCGACGCCAAGCAGGATAGACTAATTGTACCGCCAACCCTTGCTCCCAGTGTTGGTTCTCAAGTCGAGACTATGAGCCTTCAGTTTCAAGTTCCCCAAAGTCCTGGTGTGTATACTTTCCAGGGTTATATCAAAAGTGACAGTTATCTCGGCACTGATCATATCTTGAACGTGCAGCTTCATATCGAAGAAGCTAGCAAACTGCAAGAGATCGTCCCAGATGATGAGATTTCTGAGCCTGATGAGGGTTCGTTCCTTGGAGTATGTTTCTCACCCTAGATTCGATAGCCGGCCAATTAAATCACATGAAAGGCCAACCAGTCAGAAAATCTAGAAAGACGGAGGAAAGCTCTGACGATGATTCCAGCTCTGGCGAAAGCGAAGAGGACCCAAGCGACTCGGAATCTTCAGACAGCGACTAGAGTATTCAATTGTTTTCAAGAAATTCTAGTTTTTCAATACAAATTCTAGAGCGATAGCATACTCGTGTCATCTAAAAACATCTCTTGTCGGAATTTTCAATCTAGTTAACCCTTCTCTAGCGAAGCTCTTTTTTACCGTTCTAATTATGATAATATAGGGTTATTTACGGATTTGATCCATTATTGATGCCTATAGCGTGATTATTTTCTTACATATTCATTATAGTACAATAGCCTATATTCCTTTGAAACACACTTGGCTTACCGTTGTTTTCAAGCTAAGATCCTAATTTAACAAGATGTATTATTCAGGACACTTGAGAAATTGACCTCTAAACTCATCAATGTTCAGAGGATGATATCTCGCTGAAAGTGTAAGGATAACCCAACCAATACACTAACCAGGCGTTGGTGGCATAATATATATTATACCTAGCCTTCAGGCTAGGTATGTCCCTGTACGGAGTTACAACACTTGGGTTTACCTGGTCTTATTATACTTTTGGCGTTGAGCTTACTCTCCGTAATCAAAAGGTTCAATGAATCTTGCAAGATATAAAACTTGTTTCTAAAGCAACAAGGCCTTGAAGAATGGTTGTCGTTCTTCAGCTCTTTACCACAGTTCCCGAGAATAGTAAATGGAGCAAAGATGAGGTGAGATCTGAGAAAATTGATCTACTTCATTCCACTCCCTCATGCAGAAATATAATAATGGGCGCAGCAGACATCAATACTGAGAAGGATGGAAGAGGTTCCGGATACAACTATCGATTTTCCCTTGACTTTTGATGAATATTTATATTACTCCAATATCGTATTCACAGTCTGCTTCAATTTTCTACTCAAAAGACTTCATCCCCGTCGACAGCATCTCGCAGGTCCAAAACTTCCACCTGACCCCTACCGTGACTCTCCTCCCTGAGAAGATCTCCAATGGCTCGGTAGTTTCCAGGATCAATTGAAGCTATCTACAGGGCTCAGTATCAAACTGTATCAAATGTACCATTTCGTAGGAATTACTCCAATCCTCACTTTCGATATCAGCCGCGAGGGCTACCAATCTCTCGTGTAATCGTTTGCCTTCCTTCATATCACAGATTATACGAACCCTCATTCTGGCGCGTGTTATAGGGAGAATGGCCTTTTCTTGGAGTTGCTTGATCGCTTCTAAAGCCTGGGAATTAGGACCAGAATGACTCAACAACATGCTTGAGACTTTGCACTTTTTCCAATATTTATGCTAAATCCAATTTCGCCAATCGCCTTTTCGATGATTCCGACTGTATAAGGCCGCTTCGTACGGGGGTCAACGCATTTAGAGGATATTGTCAGAATAATATCCTTTTGTAGATTCTCCATTTGATGTGATCTTTCCTTCTCGCCAACTTGCAGTTCGCCTTTCTTGAGGATCTTGATCGTGAGCATTCAGCACACGGTATTGTTAAACTTACTTCAAGAAGAATCTTTTCAATGTCATCTGAACCAAAACATTTTCTGAGATCTTCTTGTGAGGCAACCTGCCCTTTACCCACGTTGATGAAGACACTGTGTATCTGCAATACTTCATCAATATCAGACTCTCTGGTACCAGTGAGCGCCACAGTCTCGAGATATAGCATACACGCCTGACCGCCATTCCAATACTTTATTCCTATAACAGGCAGCCTCGAACCGTTTCCCACCCTTTCGAAGTCGTACAATGGAAACATTTGTAAGCCTGTCATTAAGAATGACTAATTCGGATGGAATATGCATACTTGATTTGGTTGGAAGGTTGATTTATACCAACCATCTGAGATTGCACGATTTGCGATCAGTATATCCTAGCGTCACGTTTTGTATGATGGAAATAGAAATAAATTTGCATAAGGCCAATATTGCTAAATTTTACAAAAATCTGCATTTTGGAGTTCAAGTCAGTTGTGCACGGTAGGATACTAAACTACTTACGATCACTCCAAGTGGTTATACCTACAAATGTATTCATAAAGCCCTAGCCCCAGATCCCCGGCTCATGGTCACATAGACTTGGGCCAACACAACGCACTTCTATGATCGGGAATTTAGCGGGCCATAAATTGAACTGTAATGAGTTCAATAGCAGGAAAAGTACTCACCCACTCGTTTTGTCCGCTGTTTGTACCTATAAATTAGACCAAAACTGCCTGTTACCAGTTGAAAACATACATTACACGATGACCGCAATCCCTGCACCGAACAGATTCTCCTGACTGAATAGATATTTTGGCCCGGCAGTCTCTGGTCAGACATCTGTGCCTTCAAGGAACACGAACCTGCACAAATATAGACCATAGCAAAAGGGACTGGTCTTGAGAGACCTTTGGCGCCTGCTCTTTCCATGCTGTGGTTACAATTTTGGGTGGAGGTGAGGATGGTTGATCGGACAAAATCTACATCTCCTACATCAACATATGGGCTTACATACAATTTTGAAAAAACAGCGTCTGAAAGAGAAGGAACTCAGAGTCTTAATGCTCGGGCTTGATTCCGCGGGTATTCATCTTTATATCGATGGTCAGTTTACCGGTTTTATAGGCAAGACTACAATCCTGAAAAAGATCAGCGGGGAAGATATTTCAACAGTCAGGTTTGAGAAATATACATGTGTAACCATGTAATCTTATTTGAAAAGTCCAACACTCGGGTTCAATATCAAAAGCCTTGAATTTCAGGGTTACAAACTCAATATTTGTATTGTGTTCTGTTGTCGCCTGTGAACTTATCCAAGGGGATGTAGGCGGCCAGAAATCTCTACGTGGTTATTGGAGGAATTACTTTGAAAAAACAGATGTTGTAGTGTGGGTCGTTGATTCTACAGACCGTCTTCGCATTGAAGATTGCAGACACGAGCTTCATAATCTGCTTCAGGAGGAAGTATTTCTCGTATTAATATATGGATGCTGAAACCTTGCAGCGCCTCATGGGAGCCGGTCTTCTCGTACTTTGTAACAAGACAGACATTGCCGGCGGTATGCAATGCAGTGAAATACAAAATGTATGCTATTTCGAGATTTCATCAAGATGACCCGTGCACAGAGACTCGATCTACGCAATATAAAAACACATAATCACCATATACTGCCATGTAGTGCAGTCACCGGCAAAAATCTTGCCAAAGGAATGCAATGGGTAGTGGAAAATAGTACCGTGCTTTAAATATCGCTCTAAATGACAATATATCTAACCTTCACTACAACCGAACGCCTCAAAAGAGCGAGGAAAAAAACACCTATACATTGCCCAGTTTCTCGTGGGTCGTTAACGAATGAACGCATCAATACCAAGACCCTGTACGAACGGTTCTGAACCATCCGGGACGGCCTTGTATCCCTCTGGAAATAATTTTTGATCCTCTTGGTTTGGAGTTATATCTGTGGCACTTTCAGGCCCACTGTTGTCCGATCGCTCTAGCTCTCGAACAGCATATCTTGCAACCGGGTATCTATCTTGTGAGTAGACAGCTAGGAAAAACATTGAGACATACAATCTCCTTGACACCCAATTCGCTAATATCTTGCCTCGTTGTTTTTCGCCAAGTCGAGACCTGGGAAATTCACCCAAAGCAACAAATGCAACAGTATCGACGATCAGTTGGTGTTCGTCGAGTATCGCATTGACAATTACAGGAACTAGAGAAGCCAAATGCTCGGCCTTCACCACTTCAACTAGGACAACAACGCTTCCCCCAGCCTGGAAAACAGCACTTGAACGTGAGATTGCGGGTTAAGATGGAGGTACTAACCTTCCACCCCCTACAATATTCTTATGAGATCGTTCAATGGTATGTTCAATATCGACGGGGAAGTGGTTGAGGCCATTTACCTCAAACGTTTCGCCGATACTGCCTAACACAAATAAAGTTTGCATATCGACAACAGCGCCCCCTGGTCCAATGGGTCTCGATACGTTATGCAAAAAACCGAGATCACCCGTACGAACATAGATAATCCGTGGATCTCCATCAACTAATCTACCTCGAAATCTCTCGAGATCAAAGGCATCTCGAGAACCATAAAAGCTTTTTGCACAAGCATCAGATGCAACCCATATCTCACCGAACTCGCCTACACGACAGAGACAGCATGTCCCAGGATTGACAATAGCTACCTGGGTAGACACAGGAACCTATGCATTGAATCAAACTAATCAGTCTTGGTCAATCATACCATGCCAGAGTCGTGAACTAATAAACCAAACCGATCTTCATCTGGACTGGTGACTTCTATAACCCCGCGACGAAGTGCTCGTGCGGACAGATATAATTCAATAGGTTCGATGCACATATAAGATCGAGTTGCGATCATAGGATTTAGGACATGACTATACGTTGTATTGATGGCCGTGTAGTCTAGATATGCGGACGAAAAGTGCGTTCTGACAAGTTGAACTATATATGTCAGCACAAAACTGTAGAGACCCCCTACACATATTGGTTCGAGGTCTTCCTTCAAATGAAATCATGAGGTTTTTTATTTCATGCAATGAGATTCCTTTGACTGGAGTTGTCTGGATTGCATGGTCCAGCATCTGGGGAGTAGCGTATGTGTCCTTGGTTTTGTACCGAGCCATACAATTCAAAAGTAGGGCTGGGTTTGCCGCATAATCCACAGGTGAAACCAAGTATGTCGAGGTTCCTGTATATGTCATTTCTCAAATTCCTCAGCAACTCTGTACCAACGTAAATACCCATTAAGCAAGTATGGAGAAACCCAATGCCACTCGTACTTCGTACACAACCAAGAAGAGGTCGCGAACTGACCATCTGACAGGTTTCCTTTTGTACTTTACACAATGATAAGATTGTATCATGCCCGAGTTGTACTGCTATTCTTCGTTGGTCCGGTGTCCAATAAGCCCAAATCAACGCTGGATACGATGGCAGGACCCATTCATGGCGGATCGTCATTCCCAGTTCTTTGCAGCCTTTAATCTGTTTCGGTGGTTTAGATGTATTATATATAGGAGGCAAGGTGAGACGAGCCGCAACAACAGACTGTTTCAGGTGTTGAGAAATTGCTTTTCCCTTGATTAAATGCTCAATATCCGCATTCACCAATATAGCCTTGATGCTATAGTCGCGTATAACACTAAGCAGAGCAGGGACGTCCTCGGAAAGACGGTTAGGATCGACGGGTGCTATTGGAATTGCTGTAATACCCAAACAAAAGCATGCATGTATTGCATAGACGAAGTCTTCTGAGTGCGTATACATCAGCACAGCATGCTCCCCAGAGAATATATTGGCCTTCGTTTTGAGGTAGTGGGCAACGGCCGCAATTTTCATATCCAATTTCTTCCAAGTCGTACCTTTGCCTTCTTTGCCTCGACTGTCAATGGTGCAGTAGGAAAGTTCTTCCGTTTGACGAGAAACTCTCCATTGGAGCAGATCAACAATACTCTCAAATGTGTTCAACTGCAGTGATGTTCTTTCGTCAATAACAATATCACGTTGATCAACTCCACTATACTGGCGTTCCTCGAAAGCGAGCGATTCCTGTCGGTGGTACGTTGCCTCTGGGCTCCAAACTCCACCAACTGGATCCTCACCAATAGGCAAATTCAACACAGCCCTTTCGACAGCGAATTTGATATATACACAAGGGAGTGCTCCAGCTTCGAATTCTTTACGTGAGAGCATATTTCCAATTTCTTTTCGCCCATTTTTGAAGACCCGCGGCAAAGTATTGGGCGCAGTAAGGAGAACGCAATAAACACGGACATGATGCTCGTCAAGTAAAATTTCGATTGTTCGTTCTGCTAATTTTGATAGGAGAGTGACATCGAGTGGCTTTGGAGGAGATGATGGCGTGATGGGTGTAGTCGAAGCCACAGGACTTTCGATGATTATAACTGGCAAATGCTCTTCATTCACAAAAGTATCGAAAGCGCCACTATAATCGAGTTAAATATTAGAAAGGAAGTGCTGGTACCAATCAAAAACGCCTTTTATATTTTTCATGATAGTAGTGACCAAATGACTGGTGTAATGATAACGGTATTCGATAATATCTTGGGTATCTTCGACCCATTCAACCTTTTGGCGTAGCCGATCCTCATACATGCCCAATACAAAGACTTTTCCTTCAATAGTACAGCCCAGAAATCCGGTTCGTAGGAACTCTTGTCTATATATTTCTGTGCCGCCATCCGGGCGTCTTGTCAGAGGTTTCGCATGAAATATATCAGATGTATGTTTTGGTAATGCCCAAAATCCAGCGCTTAATGATGGTGAATCTACCTATATCGATAAGGTCGTTGAAATAAAATTTGGTACCCATATCTCACCAATCATATGTGGAGGACAAATAACGCCAATCTCAGGGTCTACAACAGCGAGAGTAGCGTCCGCGAGGGGATTGCCAAAAGCGCCGATCCTGACAGTACCAGGTTCCCCTGTTCTTGTCTTCGCCTCCGCTCCAGTTGCTATGACAATCACCTCGTTCGTCTTGAGAGCTTCTTTATTGAGAAGGACGTCAGTGAGACCATCGCCTTCGTCTAATAGTGCTGGGCCGTCCGGCATCATGCGATCTTGGCCCCCGAGCCAATCTCTGACTGTTATAACCATGCCGCCATGCTCTGGAAGACAGAGCATTGGCGCAACAATGTCCCACGCACGATGATTTCCGAGCGGCTTAAAATATCGATCGGCAAGGATTTCGTGAAACTCAGGATCTACATTTTGGCAGTCGATGAAACACAGGCGAACTGAAGAAAAGTCGACAGGATGCTTCTTAGAGAAATTCCGAGTGGTTAATGGATCGTTCTGGTAGTTGTATGCCACTGTTTTCAACCCCGGATAATCAGCCAAAACAAGGGATGCTTGGAGTCAAACGAGACTATGCGAATTGATGGCTCAAACCTTTATATCGCGTAACAATATTGGCAAAAAGACCTGGAGTTGCCACAGCTCCAGGTTTTGTCCATACTGTCGTGTATCCACCATAAACAGTCATAAGTACTGAAAAGAGAATTCCGACACTTTGGCGGGGATCGAGATACGTCACTAGTACTTCTCCGCTCCCAGTACCAATAACAGGGTTTTCGTGTTTATCACGCATATGTTCTGCTGGCGAGTCTTGTTTCTGTCCTGGAACAGAAAATATTACAGCCAATAAGCTAGACATAGCGTGCAAGATAGTCCGATGAGATATCACAACACCCCGTAGTTCGCCCGTAGGAGATCTTGAAAATTCAATGTATGCAAGTTCAGGAGCTTGTAGTGCCTTGGTATTAGCGAAAAGCTACTTTTCGATAAAATACAGGAAGCTCTTCCTTCTTCTTAGGATGGAAACTGCCAAAATCGTTTGTTTTCCACCACTCGACTCCTCTGGGCCATGGTATTTTGGCAGCACTCAATCCCCGTTGGAAAGCCTTCAAGTTGTTGTCAGTTGTCAGAGCCAAGTGTGCTTGTGTAGAGGTAAGAATAAAGTTCAGCTCCTCGTAGTCTTCTGGTTTATTGACTGGGACCGCTACTACTCCCGCAATGAAGCAACCAAGAAGGGCAACGACAAACTCAACGACTTCACTATCGCGATAAACTAGGGCCACACGATCACCTCGATATAGGCCGCTCTTTTCCCGAATAACGTGACCAACCTTTTCTGCACGCAATGCAATCTTTTCCCATGTCATTGTGTGAACCTCTTTTCCTTTTGAATCTAGAACTAGAAAAGCAGGTTTCTTGGGTATTGTTTGACCCCTATAACGCAATATCGCAGCTAGGTTGTCAAATTTCGACAAGGGGATATTTTCATTATGAGGATCGAAGATTGAGAATGGGATGTCTCGTGGTTCAAGGATATTAAGAATGCCTTTGTGAGGAGAGCCTTCGAATATTTTACGCTGGTAGGCCACTGCTATAAAAATTTCAGTATGCTAGCTATATAACGAGAATTACTGTTATCGTCGTCGATCTCTTCGTAGTCTTCAGTTCTTGCGCGTTCAGTATAGGTGTTATGAATGCGATTATAGGTCAAGTCATTGTCATCAAATTCTTTCTCGTAAGACCTTTGATAGGAAGATTTACAAACGAAGATCAAAGGTGCTAGGGTTGAAACGATAATCAGGCATCTCCAGAGACAGATGGGATACTGGGCGGTTATTAGGAGAGGCTTGGGCGAAATCCTAGAGGCAGTCAGCAATGAGAAGCAATTAGATGTTGAAATACCGTGCTCGTACTGTTGCTGTCATTTGAAAAATTGGTTTGTCCCTCACCAGCCGCAATTACGGGGTCCTCCTTTACAGATAAAAGAAGAGCGGATTTCCGCTGTATGTGAGTACGAAAGCTTGTACAGATACGTGTACTTTTTTGTAGCCTTGCTCGGTTATGTCGCCTTGCTGAAAATCGTACTCTAGCTCGAGCAGCTTAGACTCGATATCCGAAGGGAGCAGTTGGAATTTCTCCATGAATAAGAATCCGAGGATGATCGGAAGGCTTTGTTAGCCTGAAGCTATGAGTGTTTCCTTCTCTGCCAAAGTTCGATGTTGTAGACAATTCGGCGTGACCAAACCGAGACTTGAAACAAAAATAAAATTCATGCTAGTTTCCATTAATGTCTACAAATACGTCCAGAAAACTGCGCGCAAAGGCTGATGACTTTGTTTTGACTATAGAGGACGACGAAGAGTCCGAGCTATCTGCAAGCGAGGACTCGAGCCATGAAGTGCTCCCTGAGGAAAATGCCACCAAGAAGAGAAAATGTGCAGATATCGACCTAGATTTTGACTTCGATGCTGCGGGATATGGAAGACAGGATCTAGGGACTATGCAGGAGTGGGGATTTGATAAGGCAAAGGATGCAATGAAGACCAAGAGAAAAAAAGATATCAACATCGAGGACATCATTAAGCGACATCGATCAGCTCAAGGAACACATCTCCTCATAGAATCTGTTGAAGAACACGGTCCAGAAGTTAGTGATGAGATATCATATGAATGGGAAGATGAGAGCGAGGCATTTGGAAACTTTGCTCTTGATGATGAAGATATCGGCATGAACAATATTTGAATTAATCTAATGGCTTAGCGGCAGACGGGTTTGGAATGGGCGTCAAAACTAGGGATGAACCTGATGAAATTTCGGAAGAAGATATCGACGAAGATCGTAACTCGGACTCTGATGGGTCAATAGCAGTTCCCTTCGAACATCCTGATGACATTGCTTCAGGATCAGAACCTGAAACTGCAGAAGAAACCGCGCGAAGACAGGAGTACTTTGCAGGTCCATCCGAAGATAGCAATGTCACGGTTACATCCTTCAACAATATGAATTTATCGAGACCAATCTTGAAGGGTCTATCCTCTGTTGGTTTCTCTACACCGACGGTAATTCAGCAGAAGACTATACCTATTGCACTTCTTGGGAAAGATGTTGTGGGTGGTGCAGTCACAGGTTCTGGGAAAACTGCAGCTTTCATTGTCCCCATACTTGAACGGCTCTTATACCGGCCCAAGAAAGTACCCACTTCAAGGGTATTGATCATGTGCCCAACCCGAGAGTTGGCTATGCAATGCCACAGTGTAGCTATTCGTCTAGCCACTTACACCGATGTGACTTTCTGCCTTTGTGTGGGTTTGTTACCAAGTTTCCCGTAGAAACTGACATTTTGGGCGGGCTGTCTCTAAAGACTCAGGAGCTTGACTTGCGGAAAAAGCCAGACGTTGTTATTGCCACTCCTGGACGATTTATTGATCATGCTCGCAACTCGACCGGCTTTACGATCGAAAATATCGAAATCATGGTCATAGACGAAGCCGATCGGTATGTAATCTTCTCAAGAATTTACTCAAGTCTAAAGGATGCTTGAGGATGGTTTTGCCAAAGAACTTGACGAAATCATACGACTTTGTCCCAAGTCGCGGCAGACAATGTTATTCTCTGCGACAATGACAGAAGATGTACCAGCGGGTGTTCATAGTCGCGTACTAATCCTGGCAGATTGACAGCCTTATTCGACTTTCTCTCAATAAGCCTGTCCGTCTGCTCGTCGATCCCAAGCATAGTGTTGCCTCCTCTTTAACCCAGGAATTCATTCGAATAAGACCGCAGAAAGAACACTTGCGTTCGGCCATGCTTTTGTTGCTTGCTTCATCTATCTACAAGAATAGAGTTCTTGTCTTTTTCAGATCCAAAGTTATGGCTCACCGTATGCGCATTATTTTTGGACTTTTGGGGTTTAAGGCTGCCGATCTCCACGGTTCTCTATCCCAAGAACAACGAGTTACTGCATTAGAGCAGTTCCGAGATGGGAGAGTTGACTTTTTGCTCGCCACCGATCTTGCATCGCGTGGTCTCGATATCAAAGGGATTGATGTTGTCATTAACTACGAGGCACCGCAGTCACACGATATGTATCTCCATAGGGTGGGTCGAACTGCTCGAGCTGGACGAAATGGTTGCGCGGTTACCCTTGCTGGGGAAGCTGACCGTAAAATTGTTAAACTTGCAGTCAAGAGCGCCGACGCTCAAAAGGGCGATGTCAGAAGTCGAACTCTGGATGCAACGGGACTGGAAAAATGGGCTGTCCGTTTAGCAAAGTTGGCGGAAGATGTGGACGCAACTTTAGTGGAAGAGAAAGAAGAGAAGGCTGTATTCTAAACTCTACAAGAAATTAACCAACATATAGCTTTGCCAGGCCGAAATGGAGCTTCAGAAGGGTGAGAATTTCGTCAAACATGAAGCCGAGATAAGGAGTCGCCCTGCAAGGACATGGTTTTTAAAAGCAAACGATAAGAAAGTCTCCGATGGTCTCACATCTTACTTTTCGTGGACTAATCCTTAGCGAAAGTAAATGGTCCTACGAAGTCGAAAGAAAAATTGAGCAGCAAGAAACGGAAGAAGATGCTTGCTGTGGAGAAACGAAGCTACAAGAAGACAACATGTGATCGAACGGATTCTAAAAAGAAACCTCAGAAAAAGTCGTTAAGGCGTTGATAAAACGCCGAAAGCAAAATAAAGCTATAGACAAATTTCAAGAGTCTACTGGTGGTTTCATTTTTGTGCATGTATAATAATAACTGTCGTCTATTTCGACTTCTTCACTTTATGATCTCGCAGGGCTTTTTGTTTATCCATAAGCGATACCTTTACTTTGCCTTTGACTTCCTTCTTGTGCACAATCATCATGAAGTTCTTCTTACGGGCCTGACACCGTTAGCAGACTAAGAATGGGGAAACAATGCTTTTTGTCGATTAGTGGTGCTCCTGCCGTTCTCTTCTCGATTTCCTTTTCGACTACCGAACTTCTCCCGGCCTTCTCGCCCTTCTTGTACACTCTGCATTCGCTCAGCATATGTCGCTCTGACTTTCTTTCGAGGGCCCTCAATAGCTGTGTTATCCACAAATTCTAATTCCGGTAGACGCCTGATGAATAAGTAATAAATACGAAAGAAAATTACTTGGAAGGCTTTCCTAACTGCCTATCGACGGCAGACTTTTCACGGAGCTCAGACAGTCTTGCAAAATCGGCAGGTGTGAGTATCTATGATTAGCCTATCAAGGATGGACCAGATACCCTCGTTGTTGCGATACTGTGAAGCCCTTCAGTTCCTGTTAGCTTCACATTGCTCTCGGTATCTTGATCGCCTTCAGCATTTTGTGTTTCATCGTCACTGTCCGAAATATTGATATCAATGTTGTCACTTCCGACATTGATCCAGCCGCTTGACCCATCGCTATCGCTTGCATCTTTTTCAACATTCCACTTTTCCCATCCTACAGTTAGAATTAATAGGAAACAATGTTCTTACCTTTTTCGTCATCGATTTCAGCTTCAATACCTTCTGTCTCGAGAAGTTCCAATCCATCTATACCCCTTTGAACGCCACGCTCATCCCCAAACCTCCAATTTGCGGCACTATTTTCCATTCCCATGCTAACTATTTTCCCTCGGTCTCTCCGCTTGAGCATTTCCGGAGCAACCGTTCGATAGAGCCCAATTAAGCTTCGCGAAGCCATCATCACACCTTTATCCTTCGAAGACTTGTATTCAGTGAGATCCTGCAACATATCTTCGGAAAGGGACAAAGGCGAACGGGCACAAATCTCTCTAATTGCATTCAGGCTTCTGTCAATTGTGAATTTGAAAATCAGCAAACCCAGCACAGACGACTTCGCTAGCAACACCGCCTGTGACAAATTCATCCGCAATTTTTCTAATAACAGGACTAATAACATCAGGTGGAATAAATTCGTGGCTCGCCTGAGCTACGCAAGCAAGAAAATGAGTGACATCTCGTTGGTGAGGAGTGAGATATCTATTGATATAAGTTAACATCTGCTATGAGTGCTTACTTTTGTAGATACGAATATACACCTAATATGGTAAGTTTGTGAACGCCGATTAATCGTGATAGAAGTTGTAGAACAAGAAGTCTATGTTCTAATGACAGTTTTGTAGACTTCGATAGGTGCTTTGTGAATAAAGACTCTGCAAATCCTTGAGGATTGTTTAATATGTGTAAGGCAGAGAAGTTGAATAGATCGCCTTTATTTTTCTTCTTCTCACGCTGCATTGTTAGCAAAGGAAGAGTAAGGGTGGTCCTTTTTTGACAGTAGCAATTGCTTTGGAAATTTTACTATCGCGACCGTGATTTTTCTTATTGATGCCAGCCTGATGGATAAGCCGTTTAACGTCGATAGAATCTTCTTCTTCATCGCTTTCCTCCTCATCATGTCCCAAAAAGAATCGCACCCCACCCACCACAATCCTTGTATTAGAATGCAGCGAAGCTTCTTTCATAATTTCCACAGTTCGGGAATCATTCCAGATATTTCTCCTCCACATCTCCCTGACAAGCTTTGTCGCCCAAACCCCAGAGGGAATTTGCTCTGCGAGAAGATTAAACAACATGCTCTGGATGGTTCCGTTGAGTTTATGGTTTTTGGCCTTCGAGTTTGAAGTTCGGATATCTGAGGAGATAGTCGCATAGAGATGCTGACGAAGTGTCTTTGAATGGGTAGCGATTAAAAGAGGGAAAAGTGACTGCAAGAGAGTGAGGGAATCTATCACCCCTTTATTTCGCAGCATTACGAGAGATTTGACAAGTTTTTCGCGCAGTTCTGGTAGTAGCATTTCATGGTGTGTTTTGAGCAAACGTACAAGATCATGAGGAAAGTCTGATGTTTCCACAGGAAAGCAAGTAGCTACCTGTGCGATGAAGCCTACGACTTCAGCGAAACTATCGGCGTTTTCTGTGGGGTTTGCAAGGAAAACATCTAGAGTCGCTAAGTAGTGATTCCATTGTTGACGAAATTCTTCAGTATATGATAGTGGATCTCGCTTTGTGAGGTTCTGTAGATGCGGTAGGTTCGTCGGCAACAACGCTGCACGAGAACGTTTGACCATTCCGTCGAATCAATGGCAAGGTCCTTGGCCGATAGGAAATATTTTAGAGGCGAGTTACCAATCACGTGAGGGAAACCAGATGTCGGTTGGGGATGTCATGAAAAGCCAATAGCATCCATCTCATTTACGCTTCTTTGTGAAGAAGAATAGATGGCTGCATCAGTGAAAACCAAAGACAAGAAGATTCCGCACAAACTGAATCAAAAGAGGAAGCGAAAGGACTATGGCGATGGAAATAGAGACCAAGAGGTAGAAGTTGACGACAATGGGCTTTCAGATGCTCAAACCGCGAAATTTCATTCATCTCAGCAAGAGAAAATTGCCAAGGAACCCAAAACAATTGAGGCTGAACAGGAGACAGCACCGAGCGGTGATCTTGAAGCGTTTCCAGATTTATCTCTCGAGTCATCTCAAGCTGCATTCGTAAAACTTGATAGCTCGGCAGGTCTGCCAGAGTGGCTTCGCCATCCGATTATTCTAGATGCAAATGAACCCATACTTTTTTCTGATCTTGCTATCTCGTCCCGGTTATTATCAAGGCTGAGGCAAGAAAAGCTGGAATTTGCATTCGCAGTGCAGGCAAAAGTGTGGAATTTGCTGAAAGAGCCAGGAGATTTGTGTATTTGTGCACCAACAGGTAGTGGTAAAACACTGAGTTATGGGATTCCTGTTATTGAAGCGAGACTTCTTACAGAAACACAGTTGCTGATGACATTAGGCGTTGTCCAGTCGGACTGTCCCCAGGATACGTGCTTTGATTCTGGTTCCTACGAAGGAACTCGTTATGCAAATTCATCGAGTAATGGAGTTTTTCGCTGGAGGAAGTGGATTACTTGTATTATCTCCTTTTGTAGTTGCAGTTAATGTTTTAGGTTGGCACTTTTGGAATTAAGTCTTTTGTCACGGAGCAAGAGTCTTTCCCTGGGTTTTTTACATCATCAGTATCCTTGGCTGATCTGAAGTCTCGATATAGTCATCACAACGCCAGGACGCCTTGTTTCCCATATTGAATCGACTCCTTTCTTCTCGCTTCAGCATCTCCAGTACTTAATCATTGACGAAGCAGATCGTTTGCTACACTCACGATTTCAAAATTGGGTCGCCATCGTCATCTCGGCAATCCACTCGCCATCGCTCTCATCAAACTCAGTGGTATCTGAATCATTTTTGACTCTATTTGATGATACTATTCTCTCCAACCCACATTCTTTAAAATGTAGAAAAATGATATTTTCTGCCACTCAAACTCGAAATCTTGAAAGCTTAACGGGCTTGAAACTCTCATTCCCGAGGATGATAATCTCAGATGTCAGAATGAAAGATGACGACCTAATATCGTATCTTCCATCTACCTTATGCGAAAAGTTTTACAGAGTGTCAACGGATGCAAAACCCCTACATCTGTTTAGCCTTCTACAAAATCAGCCATCTGTTCTGGTATTTGCAAAGTCGACCGATACAGCCTCCCGCCTCCACAAGTTGCTTTCATATTGCGATATTCAGTCAGGGCTGTATTCCTCTGATAATGCATCACGAAAACCGCTTCTATCAAAATTTTCTGGCGGTTCAATTCATGTTTTAATATGCACCGATTTAATGGCACGAGGAATCGATTTACAAGTACAACGCGTGATCAACTACGACCTGCCCCGAGATATCGGACAGTATGTGCATCGTGTTGGAAGGACTGCTCGAGCTGGAAAAGATGGGTTGGCTTTGACCTTGGTAGAAAAAGGTCAGGAGAAATGGGTCGAGCAGTCTATCGTCAATGGCATTGGAAGAAGTAACGAGGTAGAATGGGCAGATGGCAAAATTGACGAAAGGTGTCCGACACTTTACAAAGAAGCTATGGCAAAGCTAAAAGTGGAAATTTTAGGTGGGCGTGCTCTTTGAGCGTCCACAAATGATGAAGATTATCCCCTTTAGTAGGAAAATGGCCTGCTTATGTATTTGAAAAAAACAGCCTTGTTATAGTCAGTGGGTGAGTGATATATTATTCCGGGAAACTATAGGTGTGACCTCATATACTGAATAGTATTTCTTCCTCTCTACTTCTATTACTCTATTATGCTATTCACTTATTGTGTTGTTGTTCTTACCCTTAGATTAACTCAGGGCCTTTCTTTGTCATATAGTTGTCATTCTTAGCTGCATCTTACATTTTCTCTTGTATCTACTTATATTATAGATTGGTTCTAAGTTGAATGCCCTACACTTTTTCAGCTTAGCAACCATTCTCAAAATCTCGATCATATTTAATATCACACATGGTTACACAAATGTCACTAGGTTATACAAGTCTGCAAACGTTCAGAAATCATGGAAATTTTTGATATGATATATAGTTACACAAAAAGCATACACGTAATATGTGTTTGAGGATACTGTTAGAAATATTTTCACCAGTGTGAGCGTTCAGGTGTTCCTTTTTGTCGCTCGTGGACTTAGGTTGGTATGTTGATAGTGCGGCAGCTACTTTGAGTGAAGGTAACAACTCCTTTTATAATCAATTTACAGGATTAAAGTCCCTCTGCTAGCCAGACGTGGACCTACTTAAGTAGTAATTCCTCGAGGCGCAGTTCGCTGCTGCCTATTCGCTCCTTCCTCTACGGACCCCCATCCGTTCCGCACATCTCCTCATTGAGCTCATTAGCTCTTCTTGCAGAGCATTCGATCGATCGCGCTGTGAGGATATTACTGCTCTGTTTGTCAGTGACGAGGTTGACTTCCTCTTTGAGCTTTAGAGCTCTTCTTGCGGAAAGAGAGATCGATCAAGTGTCAACGGTATTGCCACTCTCTTTGTTAGGGATGAGGCTGACTTATATTTCATTATTTTTATCAATTATAACTTCTCAATTTTGATCTGATCTGGCGAACTCCTTATTTTCGGATTTCGTCCGATGAAAAAACGTTCATTTTTCATGTCCTGAAGTTCAATCTAAGTAGTTTACTTTCAAATGCTTCAGGCCTGTCGATTTTCCTTAGATCGCAACGATTTTAGTACCGTTGCGCTCGGCTCGTCGAGCTCGTTATCCTCGGCTATTCTCAGATTGAAAAACCCTCCAACATTCACGATCTGAGGATGATATTATACTTTTATCAATTTTAACTCGGTCAATTAACCCTAACCCTAAAATACCATGTTTATATTGTTTCATATTTCTCAGGCTTCACGCCATAGGCAAAGATCCAGGGTCGACAGATTCTGTTTGAGAGACACTCGATCCGTATTTGTTGACACCGAAATTCCCACGTTTCATGTGGTTCCCAAATGTTTTTATACCTATCACACTCCTCCCATTCTCGTATGATTAAATCACTCGATCGACTCATTAAATCCGAGAGACGGCCACCCCATTGAATAGGCAATCCCATCAATACTCTATGAACAGCGACAAAGCCAACACTATTCATGAAAGCAGTAAGATGGCGTGATGGATTGGGCTCAACGTTGTTTTTTAGAAGCGCTGCCGAAAAACGACGGTTGTATTCGCGCACTTTGGGCCCTCGATTGACATAGTGAACATCCACGCAAGCTACTTCCAGGTATCCCTAATCGATTAGGTACAAGAAATCCAAATTACTTACTCCAGGTCGCAACACACGAAGGAATTCCTTCAAGCAAGGTTTCCATTCACCTTTCTGTACCATCGAATATAGACGTCTCGCAGAAATCAAGTCAAAGAAGTTATCTTCATACGGAAGTCGAGAAAGATCTTGCACTGAATCAAAACGCATGAAATTTGAAGGCCTATGCGAAGGATCGAGGATGGGTCCTATTGTCACAGCATAAATTTGTGAGTGGGGATGATATATCGCGGCTGATAAAAAGAATGAATGCGCTTCAAAAATTAGCAAAACATCTTGGAAACACTTACACTGGCCGTTCACAGTAACATCAAGTATCCTGGACCCCGACCGTTCTAACACCTTGTATCCGGGTGAAAAGGTTACTCTTCTAGAAACTCAGGAACAACGTAAACATGCTCATATAATACCCCTTACAAATTGCGTATTGGTAAAAGTTTACTGTTGAAAAGTGGGCGTCAGTTGCTCCAATACTTGAAGTAGATGTGTTTTCAACATTGGCCTGAGTTACTGGGTGAGTAAGAAGACTGGCCGCCTTCGCCGGTGGAGCACTGTTTCTACGCACCAAGAGAGGGCGTTGAGATTCCATAGGCCATATTTGACTTAAAGAAGATCTTCGCTCTAGTCTCCCAGAGCATATATGAAAGCGGGACCTAGATTTAGGTGTAGATCTTCCATTTAGTTGTCCTTTGCTGAAAACTCCAGAAGGACTAGCGATCACTGTGCAACTGCGCTGAGGAATTTCGGTGTTTTCATCTTGACTCTCTTCCTGTGACACCATTTTCGTGTTTTTATCCTGGGACACTATTTTCATATCTTGATCTTGAGTCTCTTCCTGTGACAGAATGTTCGTGTTTTGATCTTGAATCTCATACTGTGAGGCTATTTTCGTGTTTTCTGAAGTCGATTCTTGCTCTAGAATCGGGTCCTGTTCGATAACAGGAAAAAGAGGTTTAATGAAGAGGTCGGTTTCCAAATGTTCTAAAGGCTTCTGGATGTCTACTTTGGAGACGGGAAAACTTGGGGTGGCTGGAGTATCGCTACTTGGATTTGGAACCGTATAATCACTAGTAACGTCTAAAAGATCTGGCGCCAAAGGGATTTCCACAACAGCATTTAAAATGGCCTGGGATGCATCAAGGATCATCTTTGTTGGGGAAATCTGGGAAGAGGGATCGCCATGTTTCGATTCTCGAGGGTCTCTTCCAATAGACAAGGGACGAAGTGATCCCAAACTGATTCTCGAACTTCTTCGACTAGTAGTTGGTGAATTTGTAGAATTAGATGTGGAAACGGCTGCTCTTCTAGCAAGTCTCAAACTGCCTCGTTTCAAGCTCATTAATTTGGGTTTCAAAGGGGTCCCTTGGGAAAGAATCCGAGGCGAAGATGTGGATACAGGACTTGTTGATGGAGTGTGAAAAGGCGGGTCGCTACCAGACCTTTTGATTGATAATAAAGATATTGAGGGAGATCGATTTGGTGATTGTGCCTCCGCTTGGATCTTTGGTAGAGTGGCATGACTCTTGCGCCTTGGAAAAAGTCCCATAACTTAAAATTTACTAGTCGATGTCGGATAGAATGAAAAAAGCGACAAGTCCAAAAGCGGATGTTGACAAATTGACAATCCAGGAAGTTGGGCGTCCATCGACGATCTATTCGGACATAATCGAGGCCGGATTTGATCCCCTCCTACATAAACACAGCTCTCCCCTTCTGCTTCACTCGATAGCACCAATAGCGATTCACATGAATTCTAGCGAAATTCCACTTTGGAGTCTGTTGTTCTTCCTCAAAGGTCTGCGCGATTTTTCTTCAGGTGGTGAAGCCACAGAATGTGATCGTGATCGTTTCCATATAGCCCATTTAGGTCCTTGAACAATCTCTTCTTCGGATTGTGGTCTAGAATTGACCACTCGCAAGACTAGTTGCCGAGCTTCTTGATGGTTGTTTTGCACGGATTTGACATACATCGTGGTCAAGTGACTTCGTGTCCAAGCAAATAACCGTTCGCTTGATCGGAGTAGTTTGCAAGCTTCATCAAGATTGTTACATCGTGACAGTGTTCCAATCATCGTTCGAGCCGCATCAAAGTCTTTCTTGTAAAGCTCCTCCTTAGATATTGTAGGTGATTGTTTTTCCCTTCTCCTCCAATGTCCCCGAGCATCCCATATGGATTGGGCAAATATTTCTGCCTTGGCACCATATGCTGCTTGCAAAGCAATGTCATATGTATATGCATTTCTCATTGGAAGGTGGTTCAATGGATTATCAGAATAAAGAATATCATAGTACTGCTTGAATTTGGAAAAGAGTTGATGTGAGACTGGAACAGAGAGGAGGGCGTTGGTCAGCTGTGTTGAAATGTATTCGGGGTGAGTCTGTTGTATGTACTGATATACCTGCCACGATTCTTCGATAATATCGCCTTGCGTTGTTGGTGACTGCTCTGCGAAAATTAGAATGAGATCGACCTGGCCTTGAGATTTCGTAATATGAAAAATTACACTCGGAGAAGTGGCCTTGGCAGCTTTTCTTCTCGTGCTTTTCTTTAGTTCACCTTTAGTAGTGGCATAGGCGCGAAAAATGTGCTGATATGATATTTCATTTGGAGCATAATTTGGATCGACACGGCCCCTGTTCTTTCAGCCAGCTGAATGAATCGTTACGGAAGCATACATTTCCGTCATCTTGCGGAGGATAATTCGCGCTCGGTCCAGTTCTCCATTTTTTCCGCATGCCTGCAACAAGCTGTTCCATGTGAACAAATCGAGCTTGAAGCCAGATTCCTGAATACGATCGACTACTTTCCAAACCTCATGAAAGTAGTCTTTACGTACAGCGCATGCATGAAGCAAAGCATTGAAAGTTTGATTAGTTGGTGTCAGCGGGTTCAAGGGACGTGTTGTCATTTCTTCCAAAAGATCAAAAGCTCGTTCAGCTTCGCCGGTTTGAGCACATGCGTGAATCATTAATGAATAAGTTTTGTCGTCTGGAAGATCGCTGCCGCCGCGAAATTTTACGAGGTCAAAAATTTTCCAAGCTTCTTGAGGATACTTTGCTCGAATAGCTGTAGCAATCAGTGTAGTATAAGCCGTCTATGGCATTAGATCAACAATTGGTGAAGGCATACTAAATTTGGCGTTACTTGCGCTTCTTGCATTTCGTTGAATAGTCTGGAAGCTGATTTTAAGTCGGGAATTCTTGAATACAACTTCAACATATGTGCATATGTATATATAGTGGGTGTTAACGATCCTAGAGATTAGGCCAAGATTGCAGTTTCAAATAATACCTTTTTTCAATGCCCTGAACATTTGTTCAGCTTTGCAAACCTGCTTTGATTCCGCTAATCCATCAAGGAAAAGATCGTGGGTAAGTATATCAGGTTCTAGCTTTTGAGACTAGGAGGGTTGAGATCGCATAAAACCACAATCCATACCTTCAACATCTGAAGAGAAATGTCTACCAAACTACCTCTTTCCATCGATGGGACATAATGAAGAAACCGATTTACTTGATCGATATTGAGTCCTTTAAACCCATCGTTTTGGGCAAGAAGGTCGAAAAATGGTATCCAATCCGGATCCCCAGAGGTCGAAAAGTCGAAACAAGTCTTCAAACGATTTCTTATCAGCATTGCAACTTTTGTGTCCCCAAAAGGCTGCGGCAAAGCAGGAACTTGTTGAGATTTGGAAGCATTCAGAGTTGCATATGCTTGGTCTAGTGCTTCATCGGTTATCAAAAGATTTGCAGTCTACAAAAATGTTTGATTTTTTCGAGTGGAAAATTATACCTCGAGTTCGATCTTTTGTGTCTTCTCATGTAACTTTAGACGTTCCTGTAGACTTTCAATCTTGTCTTCGAGAGCCTTGATGTTTCTCAGGAGTAAGGAAGACTTTGACAATTTTTGAGTTGAACGGGACCGGCGTTGACATTTTGAACAAACAAACGAGGTAGGAGAAACTAGAGGGTAGAGAATGGATAAGGCTGTTCGCAAATAAGATGCAGAATTCTGGTTTCGGCGAAGCATTCAGGCCCGGCCTGTGGAATTATTTGAAGGGCGAAAAATATTTCTCAATATTTCCTGGAGGTTGCCGTCACGAAAACTCAACGACTCTAAATACACCCATCACTCAAATGAGTCAGTTATGGCAGCTAAGAGTACACAAGTGGTCATGAAATATATTCCTGCGACGTGTACTATATGAATGAATATCCCAGTTTATCTGGTGTAGGTCTTCTTGATATGTTTTGCAATCGTCTGCAACCTACCCATGTTAGTTGAAACTCAACATGGGACATCCTGTAGATTAGAAGTCCCTTCGTAGATTGCACCAATTTTCGAATCCCTGGTCTTGTTAGTCTGCATAGTATTGATGAGACCTGACCTCCAAAATTTCTCGACCCCAGTTTCTCGAGTGAACCCCACACCGCCCATCCATTCGATGCTCAGACCGCTCACCTTTTGCGCAACCTGACTCGAGTAGAGTCTGAAAATTAGAAATGCGTTCTATGATAATGATATACTTGGCTTGGGCAGCGGCAATGACAAAAGGCAATCCGTTCTCCTTCAGTCGAGCTGCATTGTATGTGAGTAACCGAGCAGCTTCGAGTTCTGTGTATGCTTGGGCGAACTGAAACTGCATTCCTTGAAAGTCCCCGATTGATTGCCCAAACTGCTGTCTGTCATTGACGCAGTATGAGACGGCTTTCTCATAAGCACCTAGAGCCAGGCCAGTCATTTGGGCAGCAATTCCAATTCGACCCTCATTCAAAAGCTCAATAGCATATTTGTAGCCTTGACCTTCCTTCCCGAGCAAGTTTTCATTGGGAACGTGGAGATCATCAAAGTGGATCGAACAAGTTGATGAGGCACGGATGCCAAGCTAACCTTGAGAATATTGAAGAATGAAAAACGACCAACCTTCCTTTCCTTTTTTGCGATTTTGATGCCCCAATCCTTTTCTGCGACAAAACATGTGATTCCTTTGTAGCCCTGGCTAGGATCGAGGTTGGCGAAAATCAGGAAGATGTCTGCATCGGCGGCATTTGTGATCCACATTTTGGATCCATTGAGTTTGTAGCCATCCGGGGTCTTTTCTGCTCTCGCTTTCATGGCAAAGGCATCTGAGCCAGATGCGGGTTCTGAAAGACAGAAAGAGCCGATACTTTCTGTGGACAACCGAGGGAGATATTTTTCTTTGAGGGCCTGAGAGGCATAGCTGCGGAAGCATGTGTTGACGAGTGTGTTCTAGGAGATGAGGAGAAAACAGCGCAGAACAGGGACACACATGGACATCGCACATGACGGACACACTGGGATCGACGCGTGCCAGTTCCTCGATGGCGATTATGGCAGAGGTGAAGGAGGCTCCAGCGCCGCCAAGGGCTGTGGGTGTTTCGATGCCCATGAGCTGCGAGCGTCAACAAGCAGGACGGCGAAGACACACACTCCCTGGCGGAAGAGGTCCGCAATGACCTCCTTGTCAATGGCTTCGTTTTCGTCCATCTCTTGGACGCGGGGCTGGATGACTCGGGCGGCGAATTGCGCGACTGGCGGGTTAATTGGGGCCTGGATGCGACAAACCGGTTTCTTGCAGGGCGGTTTCTTCGTCGGAGAACTGCAGTATGGGCACGGCGGTGCTTGCGCGCCTAGCGACAGAGAACCAGCGCTTTGCAGATGCTGCTGGCCTGGCCACGGCCGTGCGCGTGCGACTCAACATTCAATGGCGGTGAGGGCGGGGCGGATCAAACTCTACTGAGATTAGCACGTGCTGGCCCACCGAGAAAAAAAAACTCCACCAGGATCCCGCTCGTGCCCCAATCGCCATGGCTGCCCCAAAGACTTTCTCTGCAATCCAGCCCGTCCCGCCTGCCACAGCCTTTATCGACATTGCGCTTTCCCGTACCCAGCGAAAGGTCCGCCTTCCCCCACAGCGATGCTGATCTCACAGACCCCCACCATCATCCACAAGAACTTCAAGGTCGCTGCCTTTTTTTGCTCCGAGATCCAGCTTATCCCATTATAGATCTCGCGAATCCGCTCCTTCTATGCCCGCAAAGTAAAATTCACCCAAGATACCTTTTCCGCAAAACTGTCCGCCATTCTCGACCAGTTTCCAAAGCTCAACGATTGCCACCCCTTCCATGCCGGTATATTACTCCTACGCTGTGTCTTCTTATCTTAGATCTCATAAACATTCTCTATGATAGAGACCACCTTAAAATCGCACTCTCTCAAATTTCAACCGCAAGGCACCTCATTGAACAAGTCTCCAGAGACTATGTTCGTTTAATGAAATTTGGCGATTCCCTGTACCGATGTAAGCAGCTTAAAAGGGCAGCTCTTGGCAGGTATCTCTTGCTCCTTCATTGCCATGACCAATATGTAGAATGGCTACGATTATCAGGCGCCAGAAAGATCCTCTCGCTTATCTCGAACAAGTCCGCCAGCATCTATCTCGTCTTCCCTCCATCGATCCCAACACTCGTACCCTCATCCTCTGTGGGTATCCGAATGTCGGAAAGTCTTCTTTCATCAACAAAATCACTCGCGCCGAAGTTGATGTTCAGCCCTATGCTTTTACTACAAAGTCTCTTTTTGTCGGCCATATGGATTACAAATATCTCAGATGGCAGGTTGTCGATACCCCAGGTATTCTTGACCACCCTCTCGAAGAGATGAATACAATCGAAATGCAGAGTATCACTGCTCTGGCACATCTTCGCGCTTGTATCCTATACTTTATGGACCTCAGCGAGCAGTGCGGATACTCTATTGAAGCCCAGATCAACCTCTTTCAAAGCATTAAACCTCTGTTTGCCAACAAAGTCACTGTCCTCGTAATCAATAAGTGTGATGTCATGAGAATCGAACATCTCGACCCACAAAGCAAAGAACTTCTCGATTCAATCCTGTCTATGGGTGATGTCGAAGTTATGCAGACCAGTTGCTTCACCGATGAAGGCGTTATGGATGTTCGCACAAAGGTATCTAAAGTTGACTATATAGAGTCTCACAATACAGGCATGTGATAAACTTCTCGCGTCCAGAGTCGAAGCCAAACTCAAAGGCAGCAAAATAAACAGAGTTCTCAATAAAATTCATCTCGCCAGACCAGTTGCTCGAGACAATGAACCAAGGCTTCCCTGCATCCCTGATGCCGTTTTACAAAAACGGACTGCTAAGGGTCAGGATAATTCACTCAGAAAACCTCTTGCTAGGGAAATCGAGGAAGCAAACGGTGGTGCCGGTGTATATAACGTTGATCTCAAACGTATGATCCTAATATCTAATATAAAAAAACCAACATTCTTTAGAGCAATACCTTCTTGAATATCCCGAGTGGAAGCATGATCCTATTCCTGAACTTCTCGATGGAAAGAATGTTGCAGATTTCATCGATCCTGATATTGAAGCAAGACTTATTGCTCTTGAGGAAGAAGAAGAAGCACTCGAGAGCAAAGGGTTTTACGATTCTGATCAGGACATGGTATTATATCCTAGCAACCTCCAATCATTGACAACCTCAAGTCCGACGAAGAGCAGACTGCTCTCCATGCCAAGGCAAACATGATTCGAAACAAGAATGCGATGATCCAAAGAGCCGCCCAGAATAAAAAATCAGCATTGAAAAATCGGGCGATTATTCCGCGAAAAGCCGTCCACAAGAAAATGTCAGATCTCAAGAGTCATCTTTCAAAAATCGGTCTCAGCTCACGGTCTATCGAGGAACGCACTCGATCTCGCTCAAGATATGCAGCGCCTCCTTCTGGCGCCGAAGTTGTTATGCGGGATGCGTCACGGATGTCCTCGAGATCTCGTGTTCGGGAACCCAGTTCTAATCGGCGGGAAGCAGGCATCAAGGACCTCACAGCTAAAGGCATTGCGGAAAAGATATCCAGGATGCAACAGAAGAAAGCCAATCGAATGGCTAGAGCCGGTGAAGCTGATCGCCACGTTCCGAATGTTCGACCCAAACATCTCTTTAGTGGAAAACGGAATAATGGCAAAACTGATCGCCGATAAGCCTACGCATGGATTTGGGATATCTGCTATATTCTTTGTTGGTGTTGTTGGATCAAGTAGAAACATAAATATCAATTCTGATGAATCAAATTCTGATGAAAAACATATCCCAGCATATCGACGACTATACGGCAACAAAAAGATCGCAGGTATTTCCAATCCCGGCTTATCCACATGACCTAAGGATCATTTCTGGTGTTTCGAAAGTGAGTTTCTTGGATGTTTTGCAACTCCTCGATTTCTGGAACAACTTCAGAAAGAATCTATTGTTTTAATGAGATAACAGTATGATCACATACGTTCGTAGTTTCTTTATGGAATTGCAACTGGGCCTTGGCCAGGTCAGCCAGATTTCGTAGCTGGCGATCAGCAAAGAATGAGATGAGAGTTCATACCGGCTCGGGAGAATCAAGAGCAGCGTGGAAAACCTGCATGGCTTCTTCCACAGCAGCAACGAAGTCGTCTTCGGCTTTTTCGACGTCCATTCGAGCATCATTCTTTCTATCTGGTCGAGCTGATTTGGCAACACTCTTGGCAGAATCAAGAGTCAATCGCGCATTCTGAACAGATCGTCGCGCTCGCTGGGCAAATTGCAGGTTGGTGTTCAAGCTAGCTGCGATAGCTGAATTGAATCGCGATGTGATCAACAAATCTTGAGCTAATCGAGCATCGCCGACTGTTTGTCAGTATATAGTGGCCATATCAAGTCTAGCCTTTCTGTTGCGCGACAGCATATTTCTGAAGCGCTGTAGAAAACGAATCCTGTCCGCCAATAGACTCGGAAGCAGCTAGGGATGCACGGGCAAGGGCATGGTTTAGAGTCTTTGGTGGGCCTTTAGGTGTTGATCGAACGAGAGCCTCCTGAGCCTCCTGGGCACTTTGAGCTGCGGCCAAGCTTTGAACCTTTCCGCTGATAGTTTTGCCAAGATCAACAAATGACTCTCGCTAAAATTGTCAGAATCCAAGCGCACGATGTGCGTACGAGATTCGGAGGATAATCGTAGCCTTCATTTTGGTATTGGGAGCTTATAAGTCAGCATTTTATTCTTATAATTCCATCAAAGGCCGGAAGTGATAATAACATACGTGATGGCCAAAAGCTTTTGATGGGTAAGTCGCAGGTTATCTACGCGTTTTTCCAGATCGAGATATTCCTTTGGAAGCTCTGTCTAGAATAAGTCAGTACGCGTTCTTTGGTTGGTTCTGCTATTTGTAGAGTAGTACCACATCATCGGCAGTACCAATCTTTTCGCCGACATACTGCCTTGCGCGCTGTGCAAACGGAGCAAATCCCGAAAACTGGGTTTGGACGCTGTCTAGATTGAGCTTTTTGAAGGCATCCATGGCGGTACTGGGGAAGTGGATGGTTTTGGTGGAGTGGACTAACAATCGTCTCACTTTCCTTTCAAATCTAGATTTATGTTCACGGCTGCGGTACTCTTTAGGGGAGATAGAAAAGCTGCCGCTGTTCTTAGAACTCCTTCAGCTCCTCAGAGGAATCTGAGAGCCCGCCATGTTACCGTCTTGACTTCCATTTTGCACATATCGATGCTAAAAAGAAACTACGAAACCGCTTTTCACGCTTATGCATTGTTATTGAGATGCAAAGATGCAGATATTAAAAGAGTATGGGACGTTGGTCTGGAAATCCTGCGCAACATCGCCCCGGAAAAGGTCGTAGAGTTTATACAACGACTAATCGCGGCATATCCTACACTATCTCAAGCAAAACAGAAAAATATGACGGTAACTCTTCGCCCTCCAAGCAAGTCCTAAACACCAGGCGGAACATTTTTTCCCTATATTAATTCGGCAGAGGATAAGTCATGGAGAATTCAAAGAGGCTTTCGAGGAACTCTTTGAGTATGAGCTCTGTTTATTATTTTGCCTGATACCACAGCCAACTACTAGTCTTGCCATATAGTGAAAACCCAGAATTGCATTATTACGCTGGCGCTATTGCTCTTCACATCGCTTTACAACCCAGCACTGGCGATTCTGAGAGGCGAGACAAGCTAGCGTATGCGAAAAAAGCCTTTGATCTGATGAAAGCAAAAGGCTGTGGACACTGGGTTCCTGAAGACCAGCTCAAGGAAGAAGAATAATTATTAGCACCCTGGGAATTTGCCTGGGTCATCATTTTAAAACGCATCACCACATGAATCTTTGTAGAATTCCAGGTTCATGGGCCCATTCAAAAGGCCGATAGATGAAAAGCAATACCGTGGCCAAATTAATCAAAACATGAAAGGAAACCTCTAAATGGATTCTCCATCTTTCAGGCGGGGTAATATGGAGTCTCCAAATATAATATGGGATCGTAAAGTATCGGAATTCTAACAAGGGACTGGGTATCAGCACCAACGAACACGCTCCTATGAAGGCCGTCATAAAGAACAGTGAACTAGATTGTGCCAGAGGCCTGAGAACAGTCCATATGCAAGCGTAATACAATGGAACGGCGAGATAACGTATAAGCGGGTGCCGACGAATTGTTCTTGCCCATAGATAAAAAACGTAATGACGATTATCCGCGAGAAGAAAAGGATGTTCGCGACTATACAATTAACACTCGAAACACATAGGTGTTTACGTATTGAAATGTACTACGATTAGCATTACCAGTAGGAACCCAAAAGTAGTCAAAACACGACCGACACCTCCAAAATTCCGAGTTATGAATCGAGGGACAAGATTGATGGTGAGTAATATTGGTACTGAAAGCGCTGCGACATATGTCGATAGGTAGAATAGTTGAGGAAAATGGATGCCTGGAATATGATTTTCCTTGTCGCCTTTGAGGTTTGTATGATAAAATTCAAGAGAACAAGTATACCCAACACAATTCCCTTGTTCATATAGACGAAATATGCAAACCCCGACACGAGGACCGCGTTCGGGGCGATGATCCCCACTAACTGATTTAAATTTCGCAGAATATCAACAATGAGATGAAACCAGGATGATATCCACTGTCCTGTTTAGTCAACCTTTGTTTTTCCTAAAAAAAAAGGATACCTGGATGAGGATGTCGTGCAAATAAAGTCTCTTTATATACACGCTGAAGAATCTGAATAAAGGCAATAAATGCAATCCACGCTATATTCGTCTGTCGAAACAAGAGACTAATAAACCCAACCTGGTAAATCAATTCTACCCGTAGAAAGGAAAAAACACAAATACTCCGCCAATACCTCTTTTTAAGTCCGAGGTAATAAGCCCAAATAACCAAAAAAGTCGATCCAACATCTGTATAATAAAGGAACCCAAAAAATGCGTTTAGAGGGAAGAGCGCAAGGTATGCTGATCGTTTGATCACTGGATTTGGTTGATCGGGATGAATTTGTCGATATATCTTTTTCAAAAGAATTGGAAAGGCTATGAATGCGATGATATAATTTAATAAACGTAGCCAAATGATTCCACAGAGATCGAACGGTATAAATAACGAATTTGAAATACGGGCAAGAATGAGAGAAATAAGATAACTATTATATTAAACTTGAAATATTTAGGGGGAGTTTACAGTCCCGGTGGGGTTGTGAGTTTTCTATCGTATGAATAATCCGCGAGGCAGAATCTCTGTGCTTGAGGGACATGAAATATTTCGTCCTGGATTAGAAAATTACAATTTGAATGGTTACCATGTACGCAGTTGGGATTTTCCAATTGATAAAACTAAATGCCAATCCATGCAAGAGTTGTAAAAACACGAAGAATAAATCCATAAGAGTGGAGAGGAAACGGAAAACCGTATCGTAGAAACCTTCCTCCATGCCCCCGCCATTTTTTCACGTTCTGTCCTTGACCTCGGAAGCGAGGAATTCATATGGATTACAATTACAAGATTATCGTAAATACAGACATTACTGCGGCCGAAAAGGGGCAGCATTGAGGAAATCACTTCAAGTCAAAAGCCGTGATGCAAAAAGACTTTTAATTACAGCTGACAAAGTTATCCAAGATAAACGGTATACTCGCTCATTAAACATTCCACCAAGCGATCTAGGTTCTTGGAGATTGTCTTGTTGGACGCAGAGAGGTGCTGGGCTTACGCAATGGATTTAAAACCCGTTGTGGAACGTCCATCGCGAGTAGTGCGAAAATTACAAAAAGCAGTATATCACGCAAAACATTTAAAAGAACTAGTTGAACAATGTTTTTCAGATGATATTTCGGTGATTCAAGTATCGGCTTACCTACTCGATTTTTCCGCACAGCATAAATCGGTCAAGGGATCTCTAGAAGATTCGTTGCGCGAGTTTAGTAATTGTCGGAATATTCTAGTTGCGCTCGATAAATTGGAGTCTTGTGAGAATGTAAAGAGTATGATATCAATGTTGGAACCCAATATTCGGTATTGTGCGTATGTACTTGGTCTTCCTTCGCGGGATATTAGTGGAATAGCCGAGCATTTTGGAATCGAGGATAAAGATGTTGTTTGTCGAATTGATAGGCTTGATCCACGGGTGCTTGAGCCTCTAGATGAGAGCGAGATGATTGCGAGTGTGTCAGAGATTACGTGGAGGGGAAAGACTGTTCAAGTGGATAATGCTGATGTGGGAATGACGCTTGCAAGAGTGCAAAAGGCGCAATACGAGGTGGAATGTATGGAACCTTTGGGTCCCAAGGCGAGAGCGCAAGCGTTTGACGGGCTGCTTTTAGCATTGTCGGAAGCCCAAGATGCTGTGCAACGGGCAGTTGAAGAGGAAGAGGTGCGTATAAACATGAATCCGCTAAGAGTCTAGAGATCTCTTCAAAACGAAGAAAAGATACAGCGACTACAAATTGCGCTTACATATACAAGCTATTATGGGATTTCGAAGCGAATTGAACGAGATTTGCTTCTAGTGGAGGATTTGTTAACATCCCCGACTCGGAGGACGCAGAGGACGCAGAGGAAGGTTGTCAAGTTATATGAAACGATCATCTCGAGTATTGAACAGTGTGATTTACTCCCTGGTGTAGCTGGTGATTTTTCGTTAGCGGGAGTGCTTGAAGGAAAAACGATGTTTTACAAGCATTTACGGTATGTGCTTTTTTGGCGGGGCTGAGAAAAGATGTGCTGCCATTGCGCGATCGTATGATGCACCTGCGACACGACGTGAAGCGCTAGCCCTTTTTGAGAGGGCGAAACAATATCTTTGTCAAGCAAAAGAGAGGTATTCAGCTTTTATGGGAAGCACGGATCCGATATTGAAGCACAATACCGATATGGAAGGGGCAGAAACAAAGATTTGTGGAGAAGCAGCACGAATGCGAGCTTTGCTTGTGTTGGAGGAGAGTTCTGGAGGGGAAGTTGAGGTGAGGCACCATTGGACAAGGCAAAGTAACGAGCAGGCACCGCTTTACGATCGCCTCGGGGTGTATCCCAAGGATATCAACGAGAGTCGACTTGTTTTGCTTGAACCCAAGATTGAGCCTATTCCGATGAAGCCTATATTTTTGGACATTGCGTTGAATTTTATCCAGTATGAGGGAGATAAAGGGGACACGGAGAGGGAAAGAGGGCTGTTTGGGTCGCTTTGGGGAAGACACTGACTATAATTACACATAAATATACAAACAAAAGACTATTTCTGATCTTTTTGGATCAAGAGATCTTTGAGCCACTTGTTTTCGAGCTCGAGCTCTTTGACGCGGGACTCGAGGAGGGCGATGCGGTCAGTCATTTCCTTTGCGGCGGACTCTAGATGGGCCTCTCGCTGTTTCTTTTTCACTCTGAAGCGGGCGGAGGCAGCAGTGTTGCGCTTGCGGCGGTCTTCCTCTGCGGGGGTTCTTGAGGAGGGGGACTGTTTCTTCTTTTCCGGGGGAAGAAAAGGGGGGGAGTCGAGGGCGGGGAGGGCAAAGTCTGTATTTGCCCAAAAGTCGAGGGAAGGGTTGTCGATGTCCGAGCTGTTTAGCGGGGGAAGAGCGGAGTCTGTGAGGGGTGGGAGCTGGTTGAGGCTGCCGATAAAGTCGTGGATGTCCATGGGGAGTGTTTGGTATTGGGGAGAACTGCAAGCGAGGCAGGCCACGTGCGCAAATCTAACGCTAGCCCTCTTTGTCTAACCCCATACTAACCATACATAGCCCTCTTTGCCTAACCCTACACTAACCCTCTTCGCCTAACCCTACACTAACCCTCTTTGTCTAACCCCTACCCCAACCCCTCACACCGGCACCCGCACCCCAGCGCGCACTCGGCCATCGCCCACTCGCCCTCCGCACACCCCACATGCCGCCCGTGCCCGCACCACACACACACTGTGCCCAGCCCTGCCCGTCAGCCTATCAATGATTGTATATAACAACCCACCCTGGATTCGCAGCAGGCACACCACACACCGCCCCGCCCCGCTCGCCCGCACTATCTCCAAACCCTCCCGGCTATTCCGCCGCCCCTTGAGCCGCCCAAACCCACGCTCCTCGTCGTCTCCCCCGTCAATCTTGAGCATCTCCGCCCGCCGGCTGTACTGCCCCCACCGGTACAGCATCTCGCTGTACTCTGCCCGGAACCGCCGGTACTTGCTCCCAACCTCCCCGCTCGGCTCCAACCATTCTGCATTCTCCATCCCAGTCTCCCCGCCCGGCTCAAACCATTCTACATTCTCCATCCCAATGTTTATCGTCACCCCAGCCTCCTCATACCGGCTGCCAAACGTCGTCCACGGACTTGACCGCTTCGGCGTCGTCGGTGACGTGTGCCGGCTGCTCGTCCGCGAAATGTGCACGCTCCCCGTCCCAGACCGCCGCTGTCGCTCGGAGCTGGGTGGTTCGGTTTCCTCCTGCTCATTCCCTACAAGTGCCGCGCTCGGCGAGCTGAATCGGAACGTGTACCGATCAGCAACCCGCCCTGAATCCCGCCCCTTGCCTGGAATAAGCACGCACGACAACATGGCGAGCATCTGCACATTCCCCAGTCGTTCAAAGTAGGAAAACCTGCAATCAGCATCGTTCACACAAAGTCTACATTTGTTGCACAACCTCGCATCCAAGAGGATGGCTGCCCCATTGCACAGCACCACCCTCCTCCGCTATCCCCATCCCCAGTTCTATCTCCCCAGGCAACCTTTTCCTCAAAATCATCTCGCTCAAATT
The DNA here is from genome assembly GCA_001929475.1 of Neolecta irregularis DAH-3. NCBI lineage: Eukaryota > Fungi > Ascomycota > Neolectomycetes > Neolectales > Neolectaceae > Neolecta > Neolecta irregularis. The sequence continues at coordinate 38,456 of LXFE01000167.1, read as the reverse complement.
CCAAACTTGCTCAATATCATAATGGCCATACTTTTGCGCTATCCCAGCATTGTGCCGGCACACGTCCACTGCTGGTCCATCTATTATATACTCCCGCGACAGGTACTCCTTTTCTTGCAAATAAACCCCAGAGTCATAAATAGAAACCATCGTTTTTTCAGGTCGTCGACGCAGCCACGAAATCTCCTCAATAGACGTAGGCAGCTTTCGCGGCTGCGGAAGGTCGTGGATCGTAAGTGTGCCCGCCTTGGCTAAATCCCCTTCACTGTCCGTCTCCTCTTCTGAAAACGTCGCAGACTCGCTTATGAAATCAGAACTCGCCAATTGTCGCTGTTGCGTAAGCACCGACCGTTTCGTACGATGACCTGTCGATGTCTCCGTCTCCTTTTTCGGGAAAAAACAAACTAGTTTTCCTAAAGTTAGCTTTATACTTGTAACTAGTACCATTCCCGCAAAAAATGGCGGCACATTTCTTGGGAAGAGGAAAACTTTGCACGACTACTTTTGCTTCGGGAAGAACATCACCGGCACTCTCATCACTACTGGATTCCTCTTCCTCGCTCTCAATTGCATCTGCTTTCTCCCCCAATAAACTCTTGACACACGCTTCGATGCATGGACGACCCTGTTCAATGCTCCCTGCCGCCGTTTTGTACAGCTTGTTGATCAATTCGATATGCATCTCCTTTGTTAATTCATCGCTCGGCTCGATTTCAAATCGTGGCATCGCTTTGGGATATTCAGGCGGTACTTGAACATTTAACCGGAGACAAACAACTTTAGAACAAACTCCCACTGGTCCTTGCAACACAATCCTACAAGTCCGACCAGCAACGTTGATCTCTGGTCAGAAAAGATATGAAGAGCTTTTACCTTTTCAAACTTAACTTGAGGAAATCGCATTTCAAACCAAGAGATTTCTTCTCCAAAGTTCTCGGGACCTTCCCAATCTTCTGCTTTTCCCATTCGAACTCCACGCATCCAGAGTAAAGGACTCACTTCTTGAGTTTGACCTCGAGATTTAGTCATAGATACACTTGCCCCTGTATTATTTTTAAACAATCGGCCTCGCTTTGGTAAGACGACCGGAGTCGTTCGGACTTGTTCATCAGGTGGTTCAATCTTGAATGACTGGTAAACTGCCCCTAGACGAGTATTCCGAAACCGAGGAGGTTCATTTTCCTTGTGTCCAATGGCCTACATTTTAAACAATCATATCGAATTTTTACCAACGGCAAGAATAGACTTGTCCAGTGGTCTAATTCGTAGCATCTGGTCTTTCCCCCAAGACACTAGTTGAAATTCTCGTGTATCCCGATCAACTTGCTCTCCCCCTCGAATTCTCCACAAAAACTAGGCTTAGCAAAATAGTTATAGAACACACCTCTCGAACTCCATCGTTGTGACCAGAGAATTTTGCGACAGGGTCGCCGGTGATGTCTCCACTAGCTCTTCTATCCCACATATACAAATCTCGACTTCCCCGCTGCGGCATCACCATCACTCCCCATCCAAACGGTACATGACGAGCTCGCAAAAGCGGAAATTCAGTACGAATAATCCTCTCGGGGCCATCTTCTTTTTGTCCATAATCCCAGAATTTAATACACTTGTCCGATGAACAAGTAACTATACCCGTCTCCCGCGTTCTATTCCAATCGATTCCATAAATACGAGCGTCATGCGCAATGATCGATTTTACTGGTTGAGCACCTTTCTTCTCATCAAGCTGTGTTTAAATAGAGATTAGGTACCCTATCATCCCAAATATGCAAAATGTTATCATGACTGCTCGCCAAAACATGCACATTGGCTCTATTCCATTTAACCTGTGTGCCCGCTGCTCTCCGTCCACTAAACTGCTGTACAGGAACCCTAGGTATTCGTAAATCCCAACAATTAATAAAACTGTCGACGGCACAGGTAGCCAGCATCTCTGGATGAAATGCACTCCAATTGATATCTGTGATTGCTCTCGTGTGACCGTGAAGAACATGTTCAATCGCTCTACTTGATGGACGAGACAAATTCCATACACATGCTTTTTGATTGGATGTCGAGACGACGTATTCGGGACGACTTGCATGTGGTGACCATTGAACATCGGCGACTTCCCATGTTGTATGATGACGCAGAAATCGCGGTGGATCATACGGATTGTCGAGATCGATTATATACAACCCTTTGCGCCTACTTTATTAGAGTTTAAACCTTGAACAAGGATAAATACGAAGCAAGGACCACGTCCCGTCCACTGGGAGAAATAGACATGGATCCCACTGGTTCATCGCGCAGATCGATCGTCAAGTCACGGCCAAATGTAGTTGTGTCGGAAATGCTAGATGTCATTGAAGCGGTCATTTTAGAATTTGAGAGTCCGGGTTGTTTAGGACGATATTCATCCGAGTACGAATTGGAAGACATTTACCACGTGACATTAAAAAAAAATGTCTAGAAAAGAATTGACTCGTCTGTTGTCCTCTTGGCGCTCACTGTGAACCCTTTTTTTCACGCTGGTTGTGCTATGCAGTAAATTTTACTTTTTGAATCTGTGCTAATCGCTGTTCTAGCAACATAAATCAAAGATTTTCAGTTTATCTAGACCGCGGATGCTCCGACATACCCGAAAACTTCAAATCAAGCTGGTTCTCGCAACCTCTCTGAATCCCGTATCCTTGGACTTTTCACATGCAGCCTTTTATTGCAAGAGTTTTACTTCCGACTGTGCACCATCACAAGATACTATTACTCAAAGGAGTAATATCACCGCGTCAAACGTCGCAATAACTTCATCCAAGATCGACGCAAAATATATCTCTGAATTGGCGGAAATTCTCCAACAAACATCTCGGAATCCAATATACGATGGATGGAATATCTTTGCGAAAATAACTGATGGCAATGCAATACCTGCAGATCTTCGACATCAATACTTGGAACTATTACGCCAGGAAGGTCGAGAACGTGATTATCAACGAATCATCTTTATGGTTGAACGAATTGATCCACAGAATAGAACTCCCCTTGAAGATACATATCGTATTACTTCACTTAAAAATATCGGTCAGGGATCAATTGCTTTGAAACTGACAGATGAATTCTTACAAAATCGCCAGTTAGATGATCTCCAGTATGGTGTAATTCAGAGCATGATTCGATGGCTAGTCGAAAATAATCGCTTGATCGAAGCGATTCACCTATGGGAAAAGACAGCAGCTCGCTTTCTAGTTACCCGTGTGACTAGAAAATTCAAGGATGACGGGTACATGTACCTCGATTTGATCTTTAAAAACGTTGAAGATCCGATTGCTTTTCTTCGACAATCTTTTGCTCTTGGAGGACCCGCAAATCCACAGACATCATCGGATGCTCGTCGTTTCTGGCTTGAAACATTTATCTCATTCTTGGCAGAGGATTGTAATCATGATCCACTTAGCCTACTTGGCATTCACGACTATTGCGAATCTATCAAATGGAATCTCAAGATAAAAGTCACTACTAAAATTTTAACAAGGTTGCTAGATGCTGGACTTTTACATGATCGCTGTATAGAGATTTACCAAGGTATTCGAAAACGTGCTCATGTTTCTCGACCCATTGATATTTTAACCGCCATGCTCCCTTGCGCAATGTTTCGAGATAACCCAGTCCTCGTAAAAGATATATTTAATGATTTCCTAAAAGTAAAAGACTTCATTTCGGTACCGTTTTTCAATCTGGCAATGGCATACCACTCACGACGAGGCGAAGTCGATGCAGTAAACACCGTTTTCGAAGAATTAATATTTAAATCGCTCCAACCTAATGCAGAAACATTCGCTGCTCTCATGTATGCCCATGATTTCTATGCAAATTCTACGCCTGTAATCCGCCGCATAATTAGCGACAACCTAGACCCCACGGTCGTCGTTCAGTACCTCCTTGACCGGATTTATGAACCCACGCTTGATATCGATACGGCCGTACGAACAGTGGCTAATCTCATTTCCACCAAAGTTCCTGTTACCATGGAAATAATTGAAAAAGTAATGTCGATGGCGGCCGCAAGAGGACATTTGAAAAGTGCCCAATACGCTTTTCGTATTGCTAATGCACACAATCTACCCCTTTCTATCGATGCAGCCAATAGTTACCTCAAATGTCATGTCAATTGTGGCTGGCACAAAGAAACCACTGACTTATTTGGCGACTTTCGTAAATTGTTTGGTGTTGAACCGGATAAAACTACGTGGCTCATAAAATTGCGTTCGGATTGCGCTCTCAAAGATGTTGAAAAGTTTCGCAGTAACATGGAAAAAATGGTCAAGGAGGGTTATTTGGCTGATGCTCAATCTTATGGAATTTTATTTGAAGTCATGTGTAACAACAACGAACTGGAAACTGCTCAAGAGCTATTTGATGGTTTATCTGTCGAAACATCCGTTGTACTTCCAGATGGAAATATGTACGCAATCATGATGGGAGCCTATCTTCGAGCTGGTCAACCTGAGAAAGTTCGATCACTCTATTTGAAAATGACTGCGACTAATACACCGCCTACGGTAATGGCTTTGGCGATCTTTGCTCTTGCCCAAGGGCAACTCATGCGTCCTAATCTCACCTCTGTGAACTTCCCTAAATGGATTCATGAAATTTTTATTTCAATACGAAGAGGGGAAAGAACACTAGACCTTACAGATCCATACTCTTCGTTTAGCACCTTTCCATTTATACCTTCTTCAACAAAAAACTCTTCGGTTTTACGGACATCGACTTCAAGAATTTTGTTTTGCAGAGTGTTGGCAAACATTTATCGGAGCCCGCAGATAAGAGCCCAACCTCCTGTCCAACTTCGAACAGCGACGGCGTTACTACGAGGATTTGTGGATGCGGGCGATGAAACGGCTATCGATCTCATGTGGTTGTATATTCGACGACGAGTAAAATCTTTGATTCGTTATCCATACCAAAACGAAGAAACGGCTGTTGCATCGTACATTTGCCGCGCAGAAAAACATGCCTTATCGCATCCATTATACGTCTTCCTGAAAAGCAGATCTACCGGGCGGCTAGCACCAAGTAGTACCAAGTTTCCTTTTCGTATACCGTATCGCAGATTGGATTATCTCGCAATAAATCTGAGTATCAGCGCACTGGCGCAGGACGATCATAGTGCTTTCAAGGCATTCTGGCTTGCCCATTGTCAGTTGAACCGATATATTTCGACAACAACATGGAGCAAGCCAAATTTGCCCTTTCCTCGCTTGAACACGGAGGCCAAGATACAACTATTAGCCGCGTATCGAAGATGGAAACGGGGAGAAACTCGCGCTCCCATTTATGGATTCCGGATGTTCAATCGAACCAATAGGAGACACATCGAAGTAAGATACCCCGATGTCATTTCTTGCATTCTTGATTTTGAAAGGAGAGTTGGAAAGAGACGACTCGGTGGCCGGATAAATATCAAAAAGCCTGGTATACGAGATTTTATTGACACAAGAAACAACGATTCAACAGAGGCAGCCAAATGAGTATTATATGTACTGTACCTACAATGAATTTCTGATATTTTTATGGAAAAACAAAATCCAACGCCTTTCTCAATTCGTTTACATCATCTTGTTCGTTCTTGCTCAAAGATTTTATCAACGCTGCAGTTTCAAAGTTGAATCTTATACTAGCCAAAAAGTCGCCATTCTCCACCCAAAAACCGCCATCCTTGGAATGACCTTCAGGTTAGGACAAATTTGATTTAAACATACCAAGACTTTTTTCGGGAGAATTTTCCTGTGAACGTGCATTCTCTATCTGAGACAAGAGGTAATACTGAAAAGTAGAAAGCGATATGATCCGTGTGATTTCACCATTGATTGCAACTGTAAGAATGTCTCTCCGTTCGGGTCGCGGGAGAATTGCGATGCTTCGAGATTTCAATTGAATTTCAATGACCTCATCTGACAAACCCTGATTAGTGGGCACATCTTATAGTGAGAAAGTAATTTATTTGTTAATATATTACTTGACCAGAATATTACTGTGCCATTTCTGTTTGCTTGAACAAGATTCCCAGAGCCACAAGAGGAAAGAGCAATTCCATTTGATGGCGCCAGCGAGTATCTTGAAATTATTCGACGAAATTAGGCCGGGATGATCTACCCCTCATGCATGCAAAAGGTTATGGTCGGGATTCCATCGTCACCCATAATACCGACTTGAAGTTTGAAAAGCGTGGTAGGATCATTTGGCAATACAGCACATAACACGTTTTCGGAATAATGGAAACGAATTACTGCTGATCTCAGACGGAAGGGACCACAAGGCAAAGGTTGGAAGCTATCGCGTTAGATAAGGTAATGCAAGGCAACACACGAGTTTTGGCTTGAAATCCATCTATAAAAGATCAGATCGCATCCAGAGCAGATAGCGATGATTCTATTTTCAACCTCCTCGAAGAAATGAACAAACCTACCCATATTCATCGATTCCGACAACTTCACTCACAAGGCCATTGCAGGTAATCTCATCAAGAGTATTCATATATACTCGGCTACCACCTCGGCTTATATTGAAAACTAGACACCGAAATATTTTACTACGGGACTGGTTTGTGAGGCCCACAACTAAAACATTTTCCAGAGATCCGGACAATAAGATCGAACAAACTTGCAGTTAGTGGTCAACCGGAGCAGATATCACACTTGTCATAGAAGTAATCAAGTCATTCAGACCTATGATTGTAGAACATATAGCTTGTTGACCTTCCTCCTGCTGCATCAGAAAATGACCACTAATCAATGAATTTTCAGGGGCTAATTAGTATTACATACCTCCGGGGATCTAGAAAAGCAAATCTCTCTTGGGCTAGAGTTTGATCTGAGGTCGATGATGGGTTCAAAGACAGTACAAGAAGATCGAGATGAGATGAATATATCATTCGTTTAGGATTCTACGTCGTAAGTGCTTCTGACCTTATCTCGGTGGAATGACCTACACTAATAGGAAGGTAGAATTTCATCACTAATATCGTATTTCTCATCCTGATTTTGATAAATTTTAGTGTTCGAATATTATCTTTTTCGGAAACAGATGCAAAGCTTTGATAATGTCGGTTATCTTCATCATCAAATTTAAATGGAGTGACCCTTAAAAACTTTTGCTCGTTCATGCATATCGATTTTCCGCAAATGTTCATTTGGTGTCCTTTTTCGAATCCGGTAGGTTGGATAATCAGAGTCGCTATTGCTATCAAGTGACCATCCAGTCTTAATATTTGGGTATCTGCCGTCATTACAAGACAAGACGTCCAAGGTTGATATCGCGATGTGTAGCAGGGATCGAGATGGACAGGATTCCCATCAATCATTCTCTCTATGCGTGATCCAAACTTTAGAAACCCTGATACGTCAACATTGAAGCATCTAGCGAAGAGAACCGTCGATTTTAAAAAGTTCCCAAAGAATCAAGATTCCAGAGCGACTCCCGAGTACTAGCAATTGACGATAATGATTCGAGAGAAGTGCTGCATGATCAATAATAGATGGCCTATGATGATATTGGCTGACACTCTGGGCTGCGATGCCGTGATGGAGAATTTCTTTGGCAGACAAATGCAGTTCTGGTACGTCACGGCGAGAGACTGTAAAGAGCAGAACTTCGCCATTGTGTAGTGACACGAGAACCATGCAATAATCATGCTGGTTTTCAAACCTATGGTTTAAGGATGTATGATGCTCACAATGAATGCGTACCTGTTAGAGAGAAATATCCGTACTAGCGATGGCTGGGCTTCTAACTTAACAGTACATTGTGTCCATTGTATGAACAGCGCTCTTATTGTCAAACCAGAGGTGAATCTTCTAAATACCCGCTTTCGCATACAGATCGGGCAATAGCGAGTTTAGGGGTGGGGGTAGACTTGATAACTACCACAATCAAGTCCTGGCAAACATCAGCGACGAGGTATTGACGAGATGTATCAGTCAACGATATCTTGGTCATTTGAGAGCGTTCGTCAAAGGTCGCTTTGCTCAATCGGATTTGGGAAGGAGTGATTTGAGTAAGGATTGTATTCCAGCTCTCTGCGGCTAAAGTTGGTTCCTCCTCCAACAATCCCACTCGCTCACTACAACCTTCAAGTTCGTTCGAACAACTTCGAGTCATGGCTTGTGAGCCCCAAGGCGTCGATATTATAAGTAATGACTGCTCTGCATGTATCAATGACCATAAATTCTCAGCCCTAATAATCAGTATTGAGGGAAATGAGAGCTTCCTACTGGATTTCTGTCTCATGGACTACTGAGCCCTGATGGGCAATCTGCAATCTGGAAACGCTTGCTGCGTTATCAAAGCCAGAAGCGACAAATAAAAGAGCCTGATTCCTTGAAGACAATTCATTACCTGGATCCTTCGGGGGCGCTATCACTGCGTCGCGGACAGCTCCCCAGCTTGGAATACTTGACAAATGTATGAGATTTGGATGCCCACTTGAGCCAAAAGAATCGTGCTCGAGAAGGTATAACGCAGAATCGCTTGCATCTCCACCTACAAATAGTATATCAACCGTTCGGCTGTCCACAGGTATACTAACAAGCACTGAACCGGGAAGAATATGTTGTGAATTGTTGTCCAACGAAGCAGGGAATGCTAAACTTTCACGATCAAGTGTTCCTGAGACAAAAGTGAGTTTCACTATAGTCCCTAAGTCTGAAATTGCCCAAAAAGACTCCCATGTTCGATTTGGCATTGGACAACGTGAGATGGCATTAAGAATACCGATCGAGTCCGGTAATAATTGTTCTTCTTGAGGCTCAATGTTGCCAGAAATGATGTCCTTCGCGGTAAATGAAAAGATCTTTGTTTTCTAGACGTTAGAAATTAATCAGTCTGGATCTCAAAGACAGTTATTAGCACAAAAGCTTCTGGCTCAGATGCCAACGATAAAAGATGTAACGGACGAGTCATTCCTCCTGTCATCACCTATACATATTTGAGACAATACCTTGCTGCAGAGGCAAGCTTCCTTTTCGATGGAATTCGTGAATTGGGCGTCCGACGAACCATTCAAACAGGCGCAAATAGTCATGGCCCCTCCTCTTAGTTCAAGCATATCTTAAGAGACATACTCAGTCATATATATAGCCAGCAGTAATCTTTCTTCTCTCCCAGGCTGCGGATACAAAAATACTGCGTGCCAGATGAGATCACCAACCTCAATAACCTTTCAATTAAAATGAATCCAAAAAAGAATTTGAGACATGCAGGGGTTGAGATTTTGCATTCGTATATTTCAACGGGATGTGAATTGCAACATAACTCTCCCATGCAGATACTGAATCATTAGTTCAGGGGTTCTATGTTCAATGAACCTGCTACTGCTCGTGACCTTGTAAAATTAGTCGAGCTCTATCGCCAAGACATCCTACAGAGGATCCACAGAAACCTCCTTGCCTAAAGAACCTAACATGCCGACGGGCCCCAAGCATAGCTCCCAATATATTTCAAAATAACCCTCCTGGTGAAATGACGAGTCTTCCCTTAATTCAAAAGGGTGAAGTTTTCCGCCATTGGCATATTTGGAAGGACATGGTAAATTATCATTCCAAGTCAAGTAGAGAAGTTTTCCGGTATCAGTCGAACATACAATCATATCAACATCGAAGCTTTCTTCCCCAATTTCAACTTTTTCTTGCGTCTGTTGTAACCCTAGTTCTAAGTTGCTTCTTCCTGTTGAAGGATGATAGACTTTCGCATCTTGAATACCAAAAGGCAGAAACTGGTTAGATAAACAAATTAGTTCTCCGCTTTCTTGCAGTTCATAAAACTCTATCGCGTGGTGTTTTATAAGAACGAGATCGTGTGGACTGTCGTACCGAAATTCTCCAGATAAGGCAAATTTAATTTGTGGGGAGGCTGCAATTGTGTGATGCAAAAGTTGGTGCTTATTCGGATTCATCTATCCTTCAGACCTCAAGAAGATTTTTCAGCGCGGTTCGTGCAAACTCAATATTGGAGCATGACGGGTAGAGGAGTTAGACAGGGTTAGGTTCGATGGGTCTGCCATAACCTCCATCCACTTATGATTAATGCAGTGATTATCCGTGCTTATTCCTACAAGCTTCCAACTAATATTTAATAGTCAACACATCCGGGCAACCGCGCTTGACAAAATTTTATACACCAATTGTACTTCAATTGTCCTTCAAGGCTCGACTGATCTCGTTCTCAGAGCGTTGAGACACAAAAATCGTTGATTGAAGAGATTTTTGGCTTAGTTTCAGCTCGCTTAGCATCAGCATGCAACTTCTTGGAAGGAAGTAAATTGATTGGAGGGGAAGACGTCCGAGTGATATATCGTCATTATGCCACCCTTTACTTTGTGTTTGTGGTAGACGAGAGCGAATGCGAACTGGCTGTTCTGGATCTTATACAGGTACAATACAAGCCAAAGCTGTAGCTGTAGCTCACTCAAACAAAAAGGTTTTCGTGGAGAGTCTAGATCGCTCATTTGAAAATGTTTGTGAGCTGGATCTGGTAAATTCATCGTAACAGCATTAACTAAAAGCTCAGATATTCAATTTTGAAGAAGTTCATCATGTCCTCTCTGAAATTATTTCTGGTGGGATGGTAGTAGAGACAAATATTGCTGATATATCTGCTGCCGTGGAAGAATCTAACAAAACAAAGAAATCAACTGGACTTCTAAATGTACGCGATGATGCACTAATAAAGGGAGTTTGGTCGGGCGTTGGTAGAGGCTTCTAATGCAACCAAGATTTGTGGGTATGAAATAAAGAAAATGACACTACATAAAGACAAACCCCATTATGATGCAAAATGCCCAAACTCCTCTGAAATAATTCTATTTCTTTTCCCATGCTGTCCGTTCTTCTCTGAATGACCCATAGCTGGCAGCGATAAAAGGATCAGAAGATACTTTATAACTGGATGTCGGTGGTTCGGATTTTGAAATGAAAGCGGTCGATTCTTCGATCAGCTCCCCAAAATTACCGATGGCGAACTTTGCGGGCTGTTCTGAAGGGTCTACATTTCCATGTTGAACTCTTCCATCCAAAGCATCAATGAAGACTTTCGGATCTATATTAGCTAACAATGGTCCTTGTTTTCGACCTCGAACCCTTAGCCGCTCCTCTTCCACGGGATCACTATATACAAGATCTCTCAGTCCGTCCTTCTCGATTTTTCCAAATTCTGAAGGTGTACTCATAGTGGATGGTGCGGACGCAGACGATGAAGTGGAATTACTCCGTAGTGGAAGAATTTTGGCAGAATCGTCAAGCTTTAGGGCTTTCCCTTTCCCCTTATTCAATGAAGCTACGATCTTCGCATCTACGCCTTTTCGGATATTTTCTTGTGCGGATGCTCGAGCGTGACGATGGTTTTCTCTCTCAGCCCATTCTTGCCAAGGTTCTTGAACAGGAATAACAGGATACTACGCATTAGCAAGTCTATATCATAGAATTTTCGAACATTGTAATCTCCAAACTCTAATGTGCGGGCTTTTTTGAACAATTCTTCGTCACCTTGGTCCAATTTGGTTTCGATGTCTTCAGTCTCCCTGCCCTCCCTTCGTATGCCTTCGCAAGCCCTACGAATATGCTCTGGCGCAGCAACTGTATAACCGGAACCGGCAAATCGAGACAGAAGGCTGGTTGAACTTGTTGGAGGTGGTAACCAATACTTTCCTTTACCATCACGGGTATATCGCAGTCCTTCAGACATTCGAGCATTTCGCCCAGCACCCTCATATGCCCTTATAGCTTCGCTGGAATCAAACGCCCTATACCCATACCGTCGTCCTCGGAGGAAAGTGTCTTTCGTATCTTCAATGACATCTTTTAGTCCAAAAGAATCACGAAGGGCATGTCGGAATGGCAATCGTGCTGATGATATAGATGCATCGCAGTAATCTTTATATGAAAAGGCGTACCAATGACCTATGGCGAATAAGGGCATTTCGATGCAAATCAATGCGTCCTGAATCGCACGAGCAAGGTTATCAGTAGTGTATTCACTTACTGTGGGAAGAAACCCGATCCAAACCAAAATCGAAAGCAAAAATCCTTGCCAGTAGGATGCAAATATTACCAGTTTTATGTTGAGAAATTTGGGCATTGGTCTATGGGTAAGATCTGGACAATGACGAACAAATACCTGAAGGGCTTTAAGTCCTGATTCTCGCATACCCAGAAGAGCGCCAATGAATATAGAGATATAGTCACGGAAGCGTTATACAGTAACCCAGACCAAAGATATCCAGAAGTTAGGCCAATATAACCTTCCTTAAAAGTCCCAGTAACTTTCATAATGATAGTCGCAACCGCAAGAATTGGCTTCATCCAAGCATACTGAAGAATGCCCCGCTTGATTGCGAGGAAGGTGTGGGGGTCACCTATCTCAACCTTGTTGAAAAAGTGATTCAACGGCCATGGATGGTTGATGGGCGGCCTTCCATAATTCATTATAATGACGGATCGTTCGCCCCCGAGATAATTAATCAACAGATTGAAGAAGCAATATATCACGAAAGCCTCGATCGTAAGTTTAGCGCACAGATTGATCGTACCTCGTAGATGTCTCGGATAGGATCGAAAATATCGGCTAAAATAAATGACGAAAGAGCAAACCACGAGCAAATTGCGTAGAGAGGAACCCTGAAGATAATAAGCTTGATTAACACTATATGCTCTTCACATCAAGAGAATTCGATTGACAAATCGCTGGAGGAGAGGTTTTCGGTAATTTTTGAGTTGATACCACATTGAAATGGCGGAGAGAGCGCATGCTACGAACGTAAGGATGGCTGCACATATATTCACAGCAGTTCCTAGACAAGATCAAATGCTATTCTCCAAGACAAAACATCGGCCGAGTAGCCAATAGCGACAAGAACAAACCTAGTTTCTGGCCAGTACCACGACTGAACCCAACCATATGGGATAATCGAAGTTATTTCCCAAAATTTCCGAGACGATTTAACTGGAGGGTTTGAATCAGGCAGCTAGTGACCAGATCTCGGTATGATATGCATCCGACAGGCGTCCGGTTGAGGCAATGCTCAGATTTGATAGAGGCGTTTTTTTGGTCGAGCCAACTCCCGGTTCTTTTTGCTCATCTATACGAAGGTATATACAGATAGTGTATACTAGGATAAATTTTACCCCCGATTGGATTTATCTATGTATCTTGTTTCGTTGCAACATTGCTGCCGGTTACGGAAAGATTTCGCTGTTCAAGCAACGTCACACAGCTGGTTGTAAAGAGCCAGCATGGGTAAACAAGGAACCAAGGGAAAGAAGGCCCTGGAGGATCGGTGGGATGAGGATCTTGGCCACGATGCTTTTCAAGAAACACCTAAAGGGCCCATTGATTCAAATGCCGCGATTTTGCACCATCAAGAAGACACCGATCGACTTGATGATGACTTTGGAGGCCTCATGTCAACCTTAAAGAAAGGATCTAAGAAGGGCAAAGCGAAGAAACAACAGCGACTGGAAGAGGCATCCTCGCCCGTATCTGAAGATGAAACCCACTCAAATATTCAAAATGGCGATGAGAGTTCGGAATTTCGGATTAAATCGAAAAAGGAAAAGGAGAGAGAAAAGGCGAAGAAAAATGAACAGGTATGTTAATTTTCTTCAAGACATTGAGATTTGCATAGATGGAGAAAAAGAATTCTTTGATTACAAGAAGCGATCCAATCGACAAATATATAACAGAGGTCAAGGGAGAGACTCGGAAGACAGAAGCTTCTGAGCCAGGGTCTGAAATTACTGACAACAACAGACCCGAAAATGAAGAGGGTGCCTCTAGGGATGAACAGGAAGGTACAACAGCCTCAACCAAGTGTGTCATATCACCGCAGTTTTTGTTAATGCTCTAGGAAGAAGAAGAAGAAGAAGACTAAGGCTACCGAGCCTATTCCAAAAAAGTCCAAAGCCCCTGTCGGTGCTCTGCGTAAACTTGTGGAGCAGCAAAGGGCGGCAGAGGAAGCGAGACTGCGCGCCGAAGCAGAAGAGAAATTGGACGTCTTTCTGAAAGATATGAACTAATATCAGGCGTATAGAAGAGGAAGAACGCAAGGCCGCCGAGGATGCTCAGCGGATCGAGGAACAGAAACAACTCAAGAAGGAGCGCGAGAGGATATGCTTCAGTACATAAAGTCGTGTCTTACAAGTTTAGGCCAAGAAGGAGCAATTGAAAGCATCCGGAAAATATCTTACGAAAAGACAAAAAGAGCAACAAAAGATGGCTGAACGGCGAAAAGAACAAATGCTTGAGGCAGGAAATATAATTGTGGCTGGTCTTGAACAAGCAGATTCGGCGGATTTGAGGCCTAGGCGACCTGCCTATGGTTCGCGGAAAAAGAAGGGTGATAGAGCTAAGCAAACGGAAATTGCTGTGAAAGAAATAGCGATAGAAGCTGCCAACCCGCCCGAGCAGTCCGAGGCCATTGTCATAGCACAACCGGTCGAACAGGATGAAATAATTGTTGCAGACGATTGGGAAGCTGGCATACAGAGTGATGATGACGTGAAAGATTCATGGGATATTCCCTCGGATAATGAGAAATCCTTAAAACCTATTCTATCCAAAGCACTCGATAATATCGATGAAGAGAAGTCACACAGTGAAGACGAGGACGAGGGCCAGGATGGAAATGAAGACGAGAGCGGTACTAATTCTGAAGATGACGAAGTACTACAATCCACAACACGGAAGATGGAAGCTCAGCGGAAGGTCGAAGCTGCTGATCGCAGGGAGGTTTGTCTGCATTGAGGAATGCTTCTAACAGCAGAAACGTCACCAGGAAGCATTGGCAGCACGCTCGAAAGATGATCTACGCTCGCCCATATGCTGTATTCTCGGCCATGTCGATACTGGTAAAACTAAACTTCTCGACAAGATCCGTCAGACGAACGTCCAAGAAGGTGAAGCTGGTGGTATTACTCAACAAATCGGTGCAACGTATTTCCCAATGGATGTAATCAAGAAGAAGACCTTTTGTCTCAATAAGGTTCGTGCAGTAGATAGGGTTCTGACGAAGCTTTAGGACGGGAAACAAGAGTATAAAGTTCCTGGTCTTCTGGTCATTGATACCCCGGGACATGAATCTTTTACGAACCTTCGAACTCGTGGCTCATCGTTGTGCAATATCGCAATCCTTGTCATCGATATCATGCACGGTCTCGAACCTCAGACGATCGAATCATTACGATTGTTGAGAGATAAAAAGACACCCTTCATTGTCGCTTTGAATAAAGTATATACCATCGTTCACTCTGGCTCTTACATCTCAGATCGATCGTCTTTACCTGTGGCAAGCAACTCCTGACTGTGCTGTTCGCGAATCTCTATCCAAACAGACGCAAGCCGTTAGGAACGAGTTCGAGAAGCGTCTCCTTGACACCAAAGTCGCTTTGGCTGAGCAAGGTCTCAATTCAGAGGTTTATTGGGAAAACAAGAATATGGCAAAAAATGTTTCTTTGGTGCCAACATCGGCTATTACAGGCGAAGGCGTACCCGATATGCTGATGCTTCTTGTCAGCCTCACTCAAAATCGTATGAGCGATACATTGATGTACTTATCCGAACTCGAGTGCACTGTCCTTGAAGTAAAAGTTATTGAAGGTCTCGGGACGACGATAGATGTAGTTCTTTCGAACGGTGTCCTACGTGAAGGTGATCGTATTGTGCTTTGTGGTCTAAATGGAGCAATTGCAACGAATGTCCGTGCGTTACTGACTCCTCAACCTCTCAAAGAAATGCGAGTTAAGGGAACTTACGT
This sequence comes from Neolecta irregularis DAH-3, assembly GCA_001929475.1. Taxonomy (NCBI): domain Eukaryota; kingdom Fungi; phylum Ascomycota; class Neolectomycetes; order Neolectales; family Neolectaceae; genus Neolecta; species Neolecta irregularis. Next base: position 22,669 of record LXFE01000167.1, on the reverse strand, counting down.
CCACCACAAAGAAGTCAAGGCTGCTTTGGGAGTCAAGATTACCGCTCACGATCTCGAAAAAGCTATTGCCGGGTCTCGATTGCTTGTAGTTGGACCTGATGATGACGAAGAAGACTTGAAGGATGAAGTCATGGAGGACCTACAAGATTTGATGAGTCGTATTGATACTTCTGGACGTGGTGTATGCGTTCAAGCATCAACGCTTGGTTCTCTCGAAGCTTTGCTCGAATTCCTGAGAACCAGTAAAATACCAGTTTCGGCGATTAACATTGGTCCTGTATACAAGAAGGATATTATGAGAGCTGGAACGATGCTCGAGAAAGCCAAAGAGTATGAAATGACGGCTGTCATCCGTATTTTGACAGAATTTTAGGCTTGCAGTTATATTGTGTTTCGATGTCAAAGTTGACAAGGACGCAGAAGTTTTAGCGGAAGAAGTTGGGGTGAAGATATTTTCGGCAAATATCATTTACCACCTATTCGATGCTTTTACCGCCTATCAAAAAGAAATTACGGAACTTCGGCGTAAGGAATCAGCTCACCAGGTGGTATTCCCATGTATTTTGAAAACCCTTGCTGTTTTCAATAAAAAGGACCCAATCGTTCTTGGCGTTGATGTAGCAGAAGGTGTGCTAAAGGTCGGCACACCCATATGTGCGCTAAAAATAGACCCTGTTACTCATGAAAAGATTACAATGGAGCTCGGTAGGATGTAAGTCACTAGTTTTGTCTTACTTCCTGATCCTTACTATAGAGTAAGCATGGAAGTGAATCACAAGACGGTAGATTCTGTCAAGAAAGGCCAAGCCGGAGCAGGAGTTGCCATTAAAATAGAAGGCTCAAGTCAGCCTTTATTTGGACGACATCTGGATGAATCGGATGTTCTCTACTCATTAATCAGTCGTAAATCGATTGATACACTCAAGGAGTTTTATCGAAATGATGTCACCAAGGAGGAATGGGGCCTCGTCAAACATCTCAAATCGATGTTTGGCATACCGTAGAGTTGACCGTAATCCATTTCGTTGCACATTAGTATTCAATTTTCCAGTTAGATTGAATAACACATTGTACAGGGCGGCTTATGGGACTGTCAGTCAGCCCAGGCGAAGCATCTGCATATACCGTTGGATCGAAGCTATCGGAGTAAATCGCTTAAATTTGTGACCCCAGCCCTTCTCTAAATTTCCACCAGATTATATCTAGTCGATCTGCTGCAATCTCAGACATTCGTGATATTGTCATACGGTGATGGTTGTAGAGGATTGACTACAAACTCGAGTTTGACGACTTGGCATACGTTTTGGGCGTTTGCTTCCCGCTTTAAAAGGGGCCGGTATTATCTCAGTGCAGATTTCTCCACTTGTTTTTGTCGCTTTAGTCACTCTTTGAATTGCGTTTAGTGAAATTTAGAACTCAATATGAGTAGCAATATCCAAGTTGGTATGCCAGTCGGATCGTTCTTGGTACATATTGATTTCCAGTTGTGCGAGTTAGACCACTCAATTCACGAGGTATCTCTTGGATCGTAGCCAGAGACATTAATGGTGATCTAGAAATTGCACTTGGAGCTCAGTGTTGCATTCAGATGCAAGGAGACCAAACCATTCTCGACGCGGGGGAGATTCCGGATCCCAAAACTAAAGACCATCCAGAAACATCTAAATCTTTCACTTTTGATAAGTCTTATTGGAGTTTCAACAGGGAAGATCCTCATTATGGTATTATCTGTTGAGAAATTAGATTGACTTGACATTTAGCTTCTCAAGATGTATTGTTCAATGATTTGGGAGTGTCGCTTTTGGAGAATGCATTCCAAGGATTCAACAATTGCATAGTTGCATATGGTCAAACCGGGAGCGGAAAGTCATATTCTATGATGGGATACGGAGAAGAAAAGGGGATTATTCCGCGAATCTGTATGGAGATTTTCAACAGGAAGTATGAACTTGTAATTGGATTGAGTAAATGCTTACTCTCAGACGCTTGAAGGCAAGTGTCGATTACCAGGCTTCAGTAGAAGTTTCTTACATGGAAATTTACAATGGTGAGGCAAAAATGGGATTCATAACTGACCTCTCAGAGAAAGTCCGTGATCTCTTAAACCCAACCAACAAAGGCAATTTGAAAGTTCGTGAACATCCTGCGCTTGGTCCGTACGTTGAGGATTTGGTAAATAGCAATTTGTCGATCCGTCTAATGGAGATAGTCCAAACTGGCCGTCAATTCTTTCGAAGAAATAGAGAATTTAATGGATGAGGGAAATAAAGCTCGTACAGTGGCCGCTACCAAGATGAACGAAACCTCAAGTAAACCTTCTTGCGGCAGTAAAGTACCGATGCTCTAGGCCGTTCACATGCAGTCTTCACTCTTACCCTCTCTCAGGTCTGGCACGATGCCGAAACCAACATGGATACAGAGAAAGTCTCCCGGATCAATCTAGTTGATTTGGCGGGTTCGGAACGAGCCAATTCGACAGGCGCAAAGGTACCATCATCAAAGTCTCAGACTTGAAACTTGTTAGGGTGCGCGATTGAAAGAAGGTGCCGAAATCAACCGTTCCTTATCGACTCTCGGCCGGGTCATCGCCGCATTGGCTGACCAGTCCAGCGGAGGTAAAAAGAAGAAGGAAATTCTTGTACCTTATCGTGATTCTGTTCTCACTTGGCTCCTTAAAGACAGTCTTGGAGGAAATAGGTTCGCTTTACCCTTGGCTTGATTGTTTTTTAAAGTGTAGCAAAACCACTATCATTGCAGCCTTATCGCCTGCTTTGATCAACTACGACGAAACTCTTTCTACGCTTCGTTATGCAGATTCAGCGAAAAGGATCAGAAATCATGCAGTTGTCAACGAGGATCCGAATGCTAAAGTTATTCGAGAATTGAAAGAAGAATTGGCAGCTCTACGAAGCCGATATGCCTCTGGGTCTGTCGAGGATAACTTTGATATGCAGGTATCACCAGAAATGCAAGTTATATCATTCCAAACTATCGACGGAACTGTTCGAAAAGTCACGAAAGCCGAAATTGCCGAACAAATGGAAACTTCAGAGAAACTCATGAAAGAATTAAATCAGACTTGGGAAGAAAAGCTTCTGAAAACTCAAATTATTCAGAAAGAGCGAGAGAAGGCGCTCGAGGATCTCGGAATTAGCATAGAGAAAGGTTTCATTGGACTGAGGTATATTTTATAGAGAATCTGCTTGACCTATAGCACACCCAAGAAGATGCCGCATTTGGTTAATCTGAGCGATGACCCACTGCTTGCCGAATGTTTAGTCTACAATATACGAAGTGGAATAACCCGAGTTGGAAATGTTACTAGCATCTCAGAAATGGAAATACGCCTGAGTGGTTCTAAAATCAAGAGTGAACATTGTCATTTCGATAATCTTGATGGGATTGTTACTCTATTTCCTCATGAAGGAGCTAATGTCATGGTCAATGGATTGCGATGTACACAGAAACGTCGTTTACGATCCGGCTATCGCATCATTTTAGGAGATTTTCATATATTTAGATTCAATCATCCCGAGGAAGCTCGAGCTGAGAGAAGTAAAGTCCGTCATTCTATCAGTCAAAGTTATTCTACCATGAGTCCACTTCGAAACGTCATCACAGAACATGACATAGATTCTGATTCACCGCAACGAACATCCCCTCCAAATTCTGATGTCGATCCCTCTGTCCAGCCCGATTGGTTTTTCGCTCGTAGAGAGGCTGCGCTGTCAATGCTTGGTCCAAATTCCAATATCAATACTCTTAAAGACGACGAACTGGATCAATTATTTGAAGACTTGCAAAGAGTCCGAACGCTTCGAAAGCGCAGGTCAGATAGTCGTCTGGATTCGCTTGCGGACGATGATGATTCTGTTACTTCTTCCCATGCTCTTCGAGAGAATTATCGCTCTCAAAGCACCTACGACGAGTTTTCTTTGGAGACAACAATTACATTACCAATCTTTCCGGATGAGGAACTTAGAAATACAGACATTGAAAGGCTGCAGATTGCGGAAAAGAAGGATATGTTTGAGCAATTGATAGATATGCGCGAGGAAATGGAGCGAAATTTAGAGGAACAAAGATTAGAATTTGAGGCCCGACTTGAAGATATCAACAAAGGTCAACTTCCACGTCTAACAGTACGAGAGAAAGAAATTGCTCGACCGATCGCAACGAAATGGCGAAAAATTTGCACCGTCCGTATCGCAGAAATTCTATTCGAAGAAGCCGTTTTCTTAAAGGAAGCTCAGATTCTGGCAAATCAGCTGCGTCAGCGACTTTCCTTTCAATTTGCTATATCCGAAGGACGTGTACCGGTGTCGCGGTTTGACCAAGATATCATATGCTCTGAAATCGATGACTGTATACGAAATGAATGTTGTGTCTTGGTTCGAGTTATGGATTATCGCAAGAACAGCATATACGTTTGGTCTATTGCACAATTACATGGTTGGATTGACAAAATGCGCAAAATGCGGCAGTATAAAGATCGTCCGGAGTATGCGCAACATTTCAAAAGTGAATTTTCTGCTTTTGAGCGATCCACACCTGCTTTCACACTCGTTGGGTATACTGACATCCCAATCCTACTCCCGCTTGAAAACTCGCATGATATGCGACTACCTTTGATTTCTCCATTTACATATCAGGTCGTCGCTATGGTTGAGTTGTCAATTGTACCAGCAATAACAATCGTCAGTCAATCAACTCTGCAAGATATGCAGAAAACTCAGATCTGTACCATTGATCTATCAATCAGTAAAATCTATGGTCTGATTCCTAACGAATTCGAAGAGGTACATATGCAGTGCTATCTCAGAAGCCTTACGAATTCATATTCTGATTTTGTGATTGCGAGTTCATCAAGTTCGGCTAGAAAGGGCGCATTAGATTCGATCAGGTTTGAGAGTCGCCATACCATCCAAGCTATGGTAGAGGATACTGGAAGGTTCGACACTCGAACTCTTCGGTTAGCATTATTTGCTCGTGTTAAAAATCTTCATCTCGAAAAATTGTCATCATGGGATGAGATGCGCCAAGGAAATGGGTTGCCTAATCCGAGTGACGAAGAGCGGCGTCCAGAATCATGTTATCAGAAAGAGGAAGGACACGATGTGATGGCCCGATTAGAGATCAAGGAACTCGCAACTAACGGAAAGTACAAGTCAACAAACGTCATTACCAGCAATCAAGCTGATGATGGGGTATTCTACCTTCATCAGGGCACACAAAGACGCTTGGCTCTCACCTTAAGTCATCAGTCTGGCCTTCAATTTCCTATAAATGATCTTATAAATCTGAGCATCGGCCATATTCGTTTATGGGATACAAAAGGAAGAAGGTCGAGATGCACCGAACAAGTGGAGTCAATTAATCTCAATTCTATATCTCCAATATCAGTCAAATACTCTTCCGACGGCTCTATGGCTGCGATTATTATAATTGGTTGGGATTCGTCGGTCCATGGATCACCTTACCTAGATCGAGCCACTAACTCCGGCGAGAAAGTCATTTTAACGCTTTCCTGGGTTGCAGTCTCGGAAAAAGTGTCTAAGCCGATAAATTTCAATTTGGACTTTGCGGTACATATCCGACCGCGCGGTGGTCATTCACCATCTGGACTATCGCGATTCATATCATCTTCCCGGCGACTGAGATCATCTACTTATCTTTATCGCGTCATACTCAAGCCTCCTCCTGTTATATTTATAGAAGATCTATGGCGGAAAAATACTGGCGATGAGCGTCTAAATGGCGATGAGGTTCTCAATGACTGGAAACCGAGGGGAACGTCCTTAATTGAAGACTATTTAGAGTTTCGAAAGAAAGCATCATTCGCTATATTGACCGAGTTTACTCGTCAACATTTATGTCGTATCACCTTGCCCGAAACTCCCGTAGAAGAAAGAGATATACTTGTCCAAAGATGTGTACGAATATGGAAATCTTTCGTAAGGCGTCAAAGAGCAGTATGATCTTAAAAATGAATTACTCTGATATAGCAGACAATCATGGAAAGGCCGAAGTCTTCCGGCGCTTCAACAATTCAAAGCCCGCGCACAGCTGTTCCGCCACTGATTTCGAGGCCTAACGGTATCGCTCACCTTGTTTCCAAGAGGTACGATGACATTGCTTTATCTAAACTAAAGATTTTGCAGTCGTAAGGTATCTCTTTCAGGATATCTTTTAATGCCTGACGAAATACGGGAGAGTTGGGTTAAACGGTGGCTTGTTCTCCGCAGGCCATACCTTTATATATATGATACAAAGGCAGAGACGAATATCCAGTTCATGATCAATATCGAGTCGGCTCGAACAGATAATAGAAGAGAGCTTGAGACAATTCTAGAAGTGAGATATTCTAGAAGCCAGTGTTACACTGACGATCTAGAAAGTGAATGTCTTTGCAGTTTATACGGCCAATAATTCCTATTTTTTTAAAGCAGAAACTCACCAAGGCATGAATATCTGGATTGATCTACTCAGCTATGGATTCTGAGGCAGTACGTGGTTTCTAATTTTGGGTGGCGTTTCCAACTCATGACGGTCTAAGGTGTCATAGCATTGTTCTTCGCCTAGTTTTGTTCGTTTCGACAGTTACAATGCATTTTTTATAGACAAATTTTATTTGTCAAAAATATACCTAACGGAGCTTTTTCAAAATTACAGACTCTACGGTAAAATGAACTTGTAGAAAGGTTGCCTGTTCCTGATTCACACCCTTTGACAATTCACCCCTCTATATCTCTTAGCACAAATATCTTTATAGTGGGTATATCGGCCCGATATGAACTGAAATGTGACAATTAATAAAATCGTCCCCTGTTCTCAGCTTTTATTTTTAGGAGTAATTTTTGGACAAGCACTGATAGGCGCCCTTAACCCACATGTCAACCCGCAATCCTTTCAATAAGATCTCCCGCCGTATCACGAAGTCAAAATCAAAATCCAAGGATGACCTGGGTCCGGACGATATCGCGATACCAGACAAGTCTAAGAAGATGCGAAACCGGAGATCGCTATTCACAATTTTTACCAAGCCGGAACTGGTAAAGTCTTTCAAGTCACGTACACACAGTCTGGAGTCTGGTGGGGATACAGAAAGGGATTGGGAGAAGCGTGCGACAATACTTGCACATTCACCTGGGCCTTCAGTATTGCCCAAATTGAATCGATCCGAGGTGATAAGCGATAATGCCTTTATGCAAGAAGATCTAGAGAATCTTAAGCGACTGGGTGAAGAGGAGGAAGAAGACAAATATCTCAGCATTGAACAATTGATGAACAGGGCTATTTGTTTCCATGAACATGGAGGCTAGTCCCATATCAAATTAAAGCTAACAAAAGCTAGATTTAGAAAGGGCGACGCGCCTGTTTGGACAAGTTGCAAATGCGAGAGAAGGAGTATCATCATTTGGGCAGCTTTTATACGGCCTCTCGTTACGGTATTATCTGTTTTTTTCGGGACTGAAAAATTCCCTTAGTCATGGTTGGGGATGTCGCACAGACCCAGACAAGGCGCTTCTATATCTCAAGGCAGCAGCTCAAAGGTTTATAGTTCCCAAGCCTTAACATTTGCCAATGCCTAGTGCCGCTGATTTCGAAATTACTGCACTCAGTTCAACAGTCGGGAAAGGTGCCTTAACGCTTGCGATATATGAATTGGGTAATTCGTACAGAAATGGATGGGTAGAGCAAACTCATCAATTGGAGTAATTTTCTCATGACATTCAGGGAGTCAAGAGGGATCAGGTGGCTGCCAGGCAACACTATGAAGTTGCTGCTCGCCTTGGTGATGCAGATGCTATGGCTGAAGTCGGTTTGATTTCCGTTGTTCCTACCAATCTTGACCGCGAAGCATACTGTTACCTCAACGGCATAGGCTGCAAGACGGATAAGAAGGCAGCTGCGCACTACTACCGGTACTCCAGGTTGTCGGCGCCTATTGATATATAGAATGGCAGAAGAAAAAGGAAACAAGGAACCTGGGCGCTCGTGGATATGGAAGGAAAAGTACTTTTGCTTTATGAACATGCAAGTTAATCATTCCTAGGTATAATGACCTTGCAGATAGAGGTAATGGATGATTATCAAATGCCGAATCCGGAGTGAAGGATGCGGAGTTTTGCAATTTTAGTATATGACATACTCATGAAACAACGCGGCGCATGACTTGAGAATCCACAACCTCCCCTTTCCACCACCACACCGCCCTTAGCTGCTGCACATTTACCGTGTTTCGCATTGCTATGATGACTGGAGCCGATGAAGAGGAACTTAAAAGACATATCGCTTCACTGGCCGGCATGTTTCAGTCTGATCCAGCCATCTACTAAGGCTTTTCAGGTGCCATCAACAGACACAAACATGCTCAGGATCCTACTGCTTCTGCTGCATTAATTGCGCACCAAGGCTATTACCATCCACATTGCACGTTTCTGTAACCTTCCAGCCCAAAGCTCACAATCTCTGCAGCCCAACGATCCATGAATCAGCAGAAACCTTACTTTCGTCCTTTGCAGGCGAATGTATCGCGACACCGTTCCCTGGTATTGACGAAAAACTCTTCAGGGGTTACTTCAAATAATAAGAATGCGGCAATGCAACAAGACCTGGCTTTTTCCCCAGATTCTTCTGCTGCTGCTACAGGTGGCTGGGTGCAAAAACGTGAGCGCCATCTTCAAATTATCAGCCAAGACGTCTTCAAAGAAAAGTCCAGTGCTCGAAGAGTGGCGATTCAAAAGACTGAATCAGCGCAAAAGAATCAAAAAGAATGTGAGAAGCAGAGGTTGGCTTTGCATCTCGCAAACTCAGCGCGAAATCAAGTCACAGTAAACGGAATCAAGTATGTCGTCTCTGCTGGTGGTAGCAAATTGCTTCGACTTCAAGGTATGGCTCAACCTAAAAAACGGCAAGTTGATCTTTCTGATTCTTCTACTGCTTCAACTTTGACTCCAAGGAGGGTTACCGTGGCTGGCGTGGAGTATATTCGTAGCAAAGGCGGAAACCTTGTTCTTGCTAGCGCTATCAATCGGAAGATAAAAAGGTGCGCTACATCGTTAGAGGCGGACGCTGAAAACCCAGTTCATTCAACAATAAAGAAACCAAATTGTGCAGTTTCTTTACGCGGACCGGTATTCAATCGTTACAGTTGCAACGATCATCGATCGTAGCACTATAGAATTGTTCTAACGTCGTTCTCTAGGTACGTGCACTCGAGGCTCGGCATGTCAGTATATTCACGATGCTGACAAAACGGCTCTTTGCCCTCGGGTCTTGAAGGGAACTTGCAGTTTAGGGTCCTCCTGTGATCTGTCGCATGCTCCAACACCTCATCGAGTCCCTATGTGCAATTTCTTTGCTCGGGGGACTTGTACCAATCTAGGATGCAAGTTTTCACATGTTCATGTCAACCCTACAGCTCCTGTTTGCCGAGACTTTGCGACTAACGGCTATTGTGAACAAGGTGCACAGTGTAAGGATCGACATGTTCATGAATGTCCAGAGTTCGACAGGAAGGGCACATGTCCGAATGCTAAGTGTAAGCTTCCTCACGTAGCGAGAGCTCGAAATCTTCGACGGAATCCCATTATGCCAATGGTGATCGACAATGTGATTCGGCCAATCGAATGGCTGGCCAGTCCTGTTCAGGCAGATCTTTCCGTTGATGAAAGCGCTGATGCCAATTCGAGTGAGAAAGAGTCTGACCATGACAGTGAGTCAAGTTCCAGTGTTGATGATGTGGATTCGGACCAAATGTCAGAATCTGAAACAGATTCAAGCTTTCGCCAGGACTTTATCCATCTTTGAAACCCTTGACTTGAACTTTCTTTATACACTGATCCTTTCTGCGCAGTCTCGGGACTGAGGGATGTACAAAAAAGAGCCCGGCATCTTTTAGCAGAACTAGTACGCAATAAACAAATTAGCATGAGTAAATATGACTGAATGGGAGTTCTGGTTTTTTACCGTGGCTCCTGCCTCCACCTTTCAGTCTCCGCCATCATATTGAGACTTGCCCACCAGAATTATGTCTGATCTATTCTCCGGTGCCGCCTGTTCAGCTGCTGCAAATCCGCTAAGCCAGCTCTCAAAGCATGCTGCGAGGGACGCTTCGCTTCAACAAGATCGACTAGTTCCTCAGAATACCAGTATCCACAAATCTTTCCGGTCTGCACCACACAATGTAAATCAGCAAGACCAGCAAGTACCGACCTGCTGCTTTGAAATGCTTGACATGATTCCAGATTTTATTCTTCGGAGATAAACCAGCTTTTGGCTTTGATGGAATCTCTAGAGAGATCCGGGCGATTCAACAGACTGGCCGAGGCACGACTGCTTTCGATATCTTCGCTATCTAATAACATAGAATGGTCTTCTGAATTTCAAAATGATCGCCATATGCTACCTCCAGAAAGGGCGGCTCATATGGAGTCTGCATCTCGTCAAAGAGTTCCGTCGATGTCGCCTCTGCACGAAATCTCAAACCCCGCTTGGCGTGAGGAATTCAGTTTGTCATCAACAGTGAACTATGCTCCTCAGGCTTTTATGCCGGGAAATCGCATGCTTCCGTCGTTCCAAGGCGCCTTCGGATCCCAGCTGACCCAGCTGCCTTCTTATCATGAACCCTTAAGGAAAGGAAAAGAAAAACTGGTCGAACTTACGGATCAGAATTGGGAAGAACATTTTGATGCTCTAGAGAAAGAATCTCAACAGGAAAGACAGGAAGGCTTAGAAGAATCTCAAGATGAACTTATGAACCAGCAGTTTCATGGAGATTTCGAGAGCATCTGGAATGGGATTCAACAGGATAACCCCTCGTTTTCGGGGATTGAGGATCTTCATGCATTTTCAATCAATGAAAAGCCTGATCTTGGGGACTATCAATTCGAACTCGACAATCCGTATTTGAATCGTGTCGATCCATTTGCCGAAGGTCTACGGTTAATGGAAAGCGGTGCGAGTCTTTCCGAAGTTGCACTATGCTTCGAAGCTGCTGTGCAACAGGATATGGGTAGAGCTGAAGCATGGACTCAATTGGGGTTAGTTCAAGCTCAGAATGAGAAGGAAGAACCTGCCATCCGGGCTTTGGACAAGGCCACCAATCTTGAGTCTACAAACCTTCAAGCTATGATGGTATGAAGTATGAACATTACGCTCATTAATCCTCCAGGGACTTGCAGTTAGCTATACGAACGAAGGATATGATTCTGCTGCATATATGACCTTGGAGTCTTGGATCGTTGCCAAATATCCTTCATTAACGACATCAATACCAAAAGGTCAAGGTAGAGATCAACTGCATCAACGCGTCACCTCTCAATTCATCCATGCTGCACAATTAAGCCCAAATGGTGCTCAGATGGATGCAGACGTTCAAGTTGGCCTGGGTGTGCTATTTTACGGTAGCGAGAGTTACGATAAAGCTGTCGACTGTTTCACTGCGGCTTTGAGTAGTAGACCGAATGTATATCTTGTATCTATTAGGGCGATATTGATGAATAGGACCATCTTTTATGGAATCGCCTCGGAGCTACATTGGCAAACTCGGGGAGAAGTGAAGAGGCCATTAATGCCTATCACAAGGCTCTTGAAATCAGCCCGTCTTTCGTTCGAGCCCGATATAATCTCGGTGTGAGTTGCATCAACATCGGATGCTATGAAGAAGTATATTCCTGCAACCTTGTATCTTCTGAAACCATTAAGGCTGCCCAACATTTACTTGGAGCCCTCGCACAACACCAGAGAGGCGATGTACCAGGCGGTGTTAATATTTCAAGTAACTTATGGGAAACCTTAAGACGGGTGTTCATGTGTCAAGATCGTCGTGATCTATCGGAGTTGGCAATTACAGGGACAGATGTGAACATCTTTCGGGAATTCTTTGAATTTTGAAGGGCGTAATTTTCATAATTGATGAAATGTATTTTCAAATTTCGCTTGCCCATGAAGAGCGGACCTCAGCTGTAATGAGGAATTTCCGTCTGCGACCAAGGGATTCATGGGAATTAAAAGCATAAAACATCTTTTCTGATCTTTGCTAACAGTCGGAGTTTGGTTACTCTGTCGAATGGGAACGAGAAAAGAGGAGAGCTTCAGAAAAGCCCCTATCTAAACAGCTAGCTGAGATCAAATAATAAAAAAGAACAGCCATTTTCCCAATGTCATCGTTTAATTTTCAAGTTTCGGATTTTATCAAGCTAATTCTGATATTATCACTCAGTCGTTTGTTTGTGAAGTATCAGCGAATGTAATCCATGTTTATGAGTATGCGCGTTTAAACTCTAACCCATTTCTATACCGTGTAATACGACGCCAAACTGAATACAAAACAGCCTAATCATCTGAAAATAAAGAACTGAACCCATGAGAACCCAAGATACGCTTTGCAGGAAAACCACAGATTCATCTGAATCAGCGTCGTATTCTTCAAATCGTCAAAGACCTACACAATTGTGGAAAATTCAAAATCTTTTCAACTACTTCTTTGGATAACTTATAACTTTGCTCTTCATACTCGGGCGGCGAGAAATCGACCACTTCTTCCTCGAATTTTCCCGATATCTTCCCTCCAGTAAATCTTGAAAGCTTCAAATAAAGTCTGTCTAAGTTTTTTTCGATAATATTCTTTGATTTTGAAGTGTATGCATAATCCGTCGTAACCAATGGGGGTACAACATGAGCCTTAACTGGTTCGATATGTTTTACCGCGAGAACAAAGCGGGACACAAGAGAGGGAGCCGCAGAAATATTGTCCTCTCGTGGAGATGGTGCATTTGTAATCGGGGGAGGAAGTCTAGCAGGAGGTGGAAAGGGGGAAAAGGGTTTAGAACTGAATGGTTCATTTAGTGTGGGTTTTTGAGCCCACTCTGAAGGGACGTTTGAATCGTTTTTAATGAAGTTATCTGGACCATCTCCGAAGCCCTCGTCAATAAAGGAAAGATTGAAGGACGAATCTGTAAGATATGATTCGTGCATGACCGACAGATCCCCAGACAAGAGGTCGCCAAGAATAAGAGGCGAGCCTGAGAAATCAATGCGACTGTCATTATTTGCGATGAAGGAAGGATTTTCACGCCTGTGAAGATAATTATGCAACCTTCCTGGACATCTCCCTTTAGACAAACGCCTATGGGGCAGTGCAACATCTCTCTCTTCTGGGATGGCATTGAGGATGTCAAGGTCGTATGCGCTAGAGGTCCGGCGAAGTGATTTAGTATCGACCGACTTGTTTGTGCTTAGAAACACACTTCGTCGAGCGGTATCATATGTATATTCGTTATCAGAGGCAGTGGAAAAAGAAATCGAGCTGGTTGAAGATAAACGAGGATCAAAATCAGCTCGGAGTAAATACTTAGAGCATTTTCGCTGTGTATCCAATGTATTTAACGGCTCGTTTTCATGAATCTCAGTAGTTAAATCTGAACGAAAGCTTCTCGGTAGGCTCTTGTCATGCGAGTCCGCGCGGAATTCGCTTTTTTCCAAGTTCGGGCGTTTCTTTGGAAAACGAATAGTCTCTAATGTATTGAACGGTTCGTTGGTATGAATAATCGCAGTGCAGTTAGACTTTCGTGATGAGAATGAGGCTGCAACTGGGACATGTTTGTGCGGATTTCGTGACGGCAAATTCATCAACCGAGCTTTAACGGGACTTGAGTGGACATCCAAGAATTTGATTGTGTCGAATGAAACTTCCCCTCCATCGCTGAATCCACCCTGGGACGATTGAGAACTTCTTTGTGTTGAACTGTGCTCCGTAGGTGTACGATGCACCGATTCTCCGGAGGTACATGAATTCGAACGAGAGAACATCTAATCGTAAGCCAAAAGACCAAAAACACCAACATACCTGAAAAGCAGGGGAATTATTCGATGTTTTGTCTTCCCAAAGTGCAATGCGATTCTTGATGGTGGTCCTATTTCCCAATAGCTAAAATTTAATTTATGATTACAGGACTTAATAATCACCCCAGAGTATCTTATTTTAGGGGTTTCTGGTTTCTTTGGAGGGATTTCATCCCGGTTGTTTAATCCATCGAGGAATTGTCTTGCAGGAAACCCCCTGGGCCCTTTGCTTTTAGTGATTAGTGCGTCCAAGGCCGCTGTTGTCTCGAACTGACTCACTCGGGAGCTAACAGTGAGATGACGACTTGATTGTAATATCTGGATCTGGTCAGAGTAGGGGAATATTATAGGCTACATGCTTTAGATTTTGGAACATGTCCAGTATAATTTTTGGTTAATCTCAGATGAAAATTCGAAGCCTGGGCTTTCAGGCTTCTCTTAAAAGCTAGGACCTGATCTCAGCCTATTTCATATGTTTCTTGCGTACTTTTCTCCCTCCCGTAGTCCGCGGAGCATCATTGGATGAGTTGTGGACCTTTTCGGTGTCGGGTGTTTCACTTTCAAATCGGTTTAAGAGCACGGTAGCCATCAATTGCCATTCGAAACCAGTCTATGGTGATGAGTAAAGTGGTAGTTTGATTATGTTAAGGTCGTGAGAAAGTTGTGCCAACTTGGAGCTCCAACACTGAGCAACTACTAGTTTTTGTGAAGTAACACAACACAATTTTTTGTTTTTACATATATACATAAACAAAACTAAATCTTGGAAAGCCGCAACCTTTTGAACTTTCTTTGGCGTTCTCGTATTTCGGTTTCGTCGTTTTCTTCCAAAAGATGACGACGGATGTATTCATTCGCAAACATCTCATCTGGATCCAAGCGATTTCGAACTTCAAGCCACGTATCCAGCTTGGGATAAATTTTCTGAAGATCCTTTTTTCCAAGACAATGCTCTTTTGCCCAATGAGGCCTGCCACCTAATGACCTCATCAAAGCCTCAAACGCCTTGAAGTAGGTCCGGTATGGAATGGATGCATTATAAGGTCTAGCAATTAACATTGTCGTCAAAAACTCTCATACTTGTACATTATGACACCTATCCAGCAGACTTCTACACCACCTGATGTACTAAGATATGCATCGTCCGGTTTGCCGACTCGGATCTCGATTGGGGCATGAACATAAACATTCTTCGGATCGAATGGCAATCCTGCTGTTTTTGCATCTCCTTTGATCCATGAATTAAGCCGACGAATTGCTTCAGGGCCGTTGGAGATAGGGATTGACCACTGACTATCAAAACCGATATATCAGGCGAGGCGAACCTCATCGACGTATTGCAAGTATAAACAATTCATGTTCATCGCCTGGTAACTTTTCTCCGTCAAAGGAGTTGTTGAAGATCCACTCTTCCAACCATAGGAAGCTCTGAAAGAGATCTTTTCGAGAGCTGGGATAAGAGATGGAATAAACCTAGTAGCATATAATAAACTCTGAAAAGTCTGAAAAGCGATGTTTTCGAGGCTCAGCCATCTTGAGCTTCGGAAAGGTTGTTGTTTAGTTTGATTTAACCGAGAAATGCAGACGCGTTCGGAGTACGGAAACCACCAGCAGCGGACATACTCGGCCGAAGTCCACAGTTCTCCTGCTTCCCAAATTTCAAGCATTTCGTTTATTGTGGCAATTGTATTGATCTGTCTCAAGTTGAACTTGTCAACGACTCGCAACGTTACTCGTACAATTACACCCAATGCTCCAAGATGGACAAGTGCTGCTTTGAAAATAGTAGAATTCTGGTGTTGGCTACAAGAAATTGTCTCTCCGTTGGCCGTTATTAGAACCAATTCAACAACCTGTTCGCTGATCGCGCCGTATCTCATACTTGAACCGTGAGAGCATGTTGCGATAGCACCAGCAATACTCTGTTCCGATATACTTCCTATATTTGGCATAGCCCATAATCTTTCATCTAGTTCTTTGTGAAGATCATGAAGATAGATTCCAGCTTGCACTGTAACCTCCTTACGACTTTGATTGACCGATAGGACTTTATTGAGCCTCTCAATTGAAACCATCCACTCTGCTGTACAATGAAGATCGCTGGGAGAATGTCCACGTCCAACCACACGAATCTTTTTACCCTTACTTCTGGCCGCAGCGAGGATCTATATTCTCGGTGAAATTTCTGGGAGACATGATTATCACCTCAAGAACCTCTTTCTCGGAGGCGGGCGAAAAGTAACTAGCTGGATAGCATTCAAACGTTTTCGCCCAGTTCTCGAAGCGGAAATTCTCTCTGCTGCTGGGTATTGACATGGAATTGGTGATTCAAAGCGGCGTCAAGTTCGTTGACGATGATCCACGATCTTGTCCGAGCCATTCATATAAAAATGAAGCACTCCTATAGGGTATTCCCAATCACTCGAATCTGAATATACAAAACAATTAAGAGAGAAATTTTGTATAATATATATAATGTTGTGCATTTTGTTCAGGTACATATTAACATTCTGACAACATCAAGCATCCTGCACCGAGTCATCGACAATTAATTTCCATCCATTCACCTACGATTGAAGCTATCCTCCTATTTTATCTTTATCTTTTTCTCTTTGCTACGCGATTTCTTAGATGGAAAGCTTTCAAGAGAGTGACAAGCCATCATCATCATCCCTTATATCTCATGATTTATCGGGTATGCATTCTGGTGATTCAGGGCTGACAGAAACTTAGGAAGTAGTTCTAATCCACTGTCCAGCAGCGGAAAGAAAAGAGCAACTTCTGTATTATCTGAAGACCCTCAAGTGCAAGACTGGATGGAGAAAGTGAAAAGTCTGCAGGCTGATCGAGAACGAGAGGATGAAGAAAGGCAAAGAAAACTTGAACAGGTATGAAATATGACAAGTGGGTTGATATTAACCGATTTCAAGGACATTATTGCTGAAAGAAGAGCTCGACAGGCGAGAAGAGCCGGTA
Source organism: Neolecta irregularis DAH-3 (assembly GCA_001929475.1). Taxonomy (NCBI): domain Eukaryota; kingdom Fungi; phylum Ascomycota; class Neolectomycetes; order Neolectales; family Neolectaceae; genus Neolecta; species Neolecta irregularis. Next base: position 5,845 of record LXFE01000167.1, on the reverse strand, counting down.
GACCTTCTCCTTGCTTTAGGTTCCTTATTTTTGTAAGAGCGTACTCGATCCATCTCTCCAACCAAAGCAACTCCAGCTGGTACTCTTCAAAAATTATCTTTTGTCATCGGCTAACTCTTCCTGTCGTAGCAGAAAGCCAAGAGCCTTCATCTTTGGCAGAACACAGGCATGATTCCCTGGCGAGACTAAGCGGCATTGTATGTTGAATTGAGAGATTGATTTTCACAGGTCTAGAAATCTAATCGTAATTCTTTCAGTCAATCACCATCAAGAGATTTAAAAAATCAACGTTCCACGTCAAGCCTTTCGAATACTCCAGTCCTGCACCCTCCATCGCGAGGCTCGCAGCCGACTTCGCCCCTCAAACAAACCTACGAAGAAGAGCAATCCAAAGCAAGCGAATATGTCCCACCTCCAGAGATAGCCCAAGCTCTAGAACTGGGCGATACTCCAGTCCTAAAGCCATTCGGAGTGTTCCCAGGCCCCCCGCCTTATGATCGCCCACGTTCCAACACAGGGACATTTGACTGTGTTTCGTCAACTCCGAGAACTCCTACTAGGACTTTGACTCGTGAAAGACCAATTTCCGTTGCAGACCCATCGAGTGGCCGTGAGAGAACTCCCGCTCTGCCTGATAGTCCATTATCGTTGCGTCAAAGCCTTTCGAGTTTTAGAGATCGTCCCGCGATGGATCAATTGGTAAAACTTTTATAGAAATGTCTTGGACTAATTTTTAAAGTCATATCCACTTACACAAGGGGACAGTACAACCTTTACAACTGGAGAGGGCTCTCCTGTTCGTCGTCCACTTCCGACTTCTCCAGCAGTTTCTTCTACATTTCATACTCCGTCATTCCTGACTGGTTCGCCTCGTAGTTCAATTCAAGGGATTACCCCTAGAGATCGTCCTATATCGCCAACGAAGGGTGCAGGTGGATTTGTCGCGAGTGCATTAATGCGTACCGATTCTTCTATAAGAAGTCGAATTAGTGCTCCAGCGAGTCCAGCATCCCCACTGGATGTCCTTTCGAACACCCCTCGAGATTCACCAAATCCAATGTATCTCAATCGATCCGATGTCGAGCCGCTATCGGCTTCGCGGTCAATCGATTTCTCTATCCAAAGAGCAAGAGCAGAATCAAATCCCAATCGAGCATCTTTCAAATCTTCCTCTCCTCTATTTAGTCGTAAACAATCGGTGCCATGTTTGTCTCGGGATGTAAGAGAATCTCAGATTTATGGTGACAACAAGCAGGAACTACCAACAAACTCTCAGCCCGACTTGACGCTTGTTGAGGACTATACAATTCAATCCAAATCAGAAGAACTTCACGACCACGGATCCACTTATGATTCTCGAAGCGCTGCATCAACTGCAGAACCTCCACCTTCGGCGACTTCAGAAAACAGTACATACACGAACATCTCCATGCACGATTCTTCGCAGAGTACTCGACGGAGAAAACTCGCTGGCCGTTATGACTCCCCCGAATTTTCGAGATTCCGGCGATCACCACCAGAGTCAATTTCTGTGTCAAATCGAGCGCCAGGACCTCAATCCCCAACAACACCCATTCGCTCACCTGAAGTCAGTCATAGACGTCTTAGTCCGACCAAAAATACCTGGATGGATGCGGCCTTAAAACGTGAAACATTGGTGATAAAGAAGCCGGATAGTCCTCGCGGTTCAGCAATGAACAAAACGTCGCCCACAATCAATCGAAATACTCCTTCCCCGGAAATTGAAAAAGTTACTTTTAAAAAGTTATCTCCTCGAGTGCCTACGTCAGGTTCGGAACTTGATTTGGCTGGGAAACTGAAAACTGGAAAATCGGTACTGAAGGCCGATCCTCCCTTTGAAAAAATCGATCCGTTAAGGGAATCTCTGCTCGCTGCTCGGGCAAAACTTGGATCAAAGAAAATGGCTGCAGAAATAAATGGTCCCCGAGTTGATGAAGTCAAGCAAAGACTGTTAGCAGCGAAAAATAGTCTCAATGCTTTTGAGAAAGCTCCCAAGAAACGTATCGACCCCGTGCTTGAAAGGCTGCAGAATGCGAAGAGCTCACTCCGTCCCAAAACGAATCTTGAAGAAGTCAATGAAGTTGCGACCCGGAAAGCCAGTATCTCTGATCAACTTTTGCCAACGAGCAACGAAGGGTTAAGCTATAAGGGCATTAGTAAATCTTTCGAGGATACAAATGTCCCGAAGGAAGTCTCGACATTTTCCAGAACAGAAAATTCTCTGACAGAAAATGTGTCCCCTACTTTCGGCGCAGAAGCTCTATGTAAATTTAGTGAAAGGCCTCGGTTGAATCTCGACATGGGATTCCCCCCGAATAAAATCGCCCAAGGCAGAGCTCTCAGTGAGAATTCAGAAGACTGCAAGAATGAAGCCATTGATCATCTAGATGCCGATGCAGAGATCTCTAGTGGACAGTCACCGGATCCAAAAGGTGGTTATTTGGTTCAAGCAAGAAGGCGAAAAGACTTGCAACATGTCAAGGATTCACATGACAGCATTCCCAATATTCTCTCATCATCTGTCTCAAATACTAAAGGCCCCGAAGTTGGAACTGAAGGAAAAAATGAGTCAGACCGTCGCAGTAACCCTGAAGACAATCCAGGAGACCAACTCTGCTCACAGAAGAACTCTTTTAGGGCCAACAAGCTGGCCACTCGAATCAATCCTAATTTGTCCAGCATAATCGCGATGGGTAAAAGTGCTCCTTCAAATTCATCTCTTCGAAATTTCAAAACCAGCTCGTCATCCTCTATCCCATCAACAGGACAGTCATTATCAGCTGGACTCCAACATTTAAACAAGAATCGCCCTCGAGGCCCCAAAAGGCGTGTACCCAACCTCCAAATTTCGACTGTCGAACACTTGCTTAATCCTGATACAAACACAAAGCACAGGTTGGCCCACTTTGAAGCAGAGTTAGCTGTTGAAGACAATCAAAACAATCACAGCGAAGCCTTGGAAGCAGCTAGTGATGATTCACGTCGATATGAGCAAAATTACACATCTGAACTAAGCCTTCAAGGTGTATCTTTGTCAAACACATCTCCTGAGGGGAATTTTGAAGTTTCGTTAGAATGTATACCGCAGCAAATACCTGAGCTCGGTGTCGATAAGGCATATTTACATACGCCCGAGAAACTGAAGCCCAGAAAGCTTGTGAAGAAACCCCGATCACCTAGTCCTACGAAAGGAACGTCACCAAAATCTGGGAAAACATTCTCAAAGTACTATGTTGGCGAATATGAACTAACTCTTTAGGTTTCGACAATCAACTTCATACCAGCGTCTTTCGAGTTTTTTGGGTGGAAAATTATCTGATGGTATTTCAACCACTGAAACGTCTCTGATAGTAGATGATTCTAATATCGATATCTCACTTCTCTACAATCAGAGACCCCAGTATTTCATATATCCCGAAGGGTGTTTTGAAGTTCAGGTATGGAGATTAATCGATGGCGTGCGAGAACGGCTATCTTCCAACTTCAACACTGTCTATGAAGATGACACTCTGCTCTACCTCGTTTCACATGGGGATTCCCAAAAGGGTCAATCTATTTTCCTGTGGCTGGGTTTGAATAGAGCACATGGCGATTTCAGTTATATTGATTCCTTTGCTGAGGAACAAGGTGCCAGCTTGGTAACTCACTGATCAATGCATGATAAACAGACTAAACATCAGGTACGCGTACATCAAGGCAAAGAGACACCGACTTTTCTGAGCGTAGTTGGAAACACCCTGATTACTAAATATGGTTCTCGTGATTTCCAGGTTCAGACTGCTTCGTTATTCTGTATTCGATCTTCATCACAGATCGTTTTCATCGACCAAAGGAAACTTGACGTATCATCGCTCTGCAGCGCATATTCATATGTTTTCAAGTCCTACGATGCTGTTTGGGTTTGGGTCGGTCGCGGAAGTCAAGAATCAGAAATTATCGCTGCTCATGACTTTGCACTATCTTTGATGAATTCTGTCCGATCTTGTTATGAAGGCAAGGAACCAGAAGACTTCTGGGATGCTCTCGGTGACGGAAAGTATGCTTGCGCAGCTTTTTGGAGAGCACGACGAGAATGCAGACAATATGCCACGAGACTGTTTAGATTCAGTGGAACGCAGGTATGTCATTTTCAAGGTACTAGGTCTTGAACGATAGATTGCTGAAATTTCACCATTTGGAATGGATGACATTACTGCTGATTCAATTCATGTCATTGATTCATTCTTTGATATCATGACAGTCATCGGGGATGAAGCACGGAAGCGGAGAGGAGATATTCAGCTAGCTTTGGATTTCTCCCGAGTATGTCGCTGCTCTGTAGTCTACTAATTGCCACAGAATTATTCATTGTATGTCACGAAAGCAGAGCATCGCCAAACGTGCACGACATCGGTTCTGTTGGCTCCTTGGCGATTGCCCTCAAATCTCCAAGTTATCTTCCGTCTTCGGTCAGAAGTCCTTCCAGGCTGTGAGTTTAACAGCAATCTGATGCAATCAATGTCTCTCGATGAAGCATTTCGGATAATGGACACTAGGGTATTCAAGATAAAGGACCTTCAGCAACCTTCACTTCCATTAGGTGTCAATCCAGACCATCTAGACGTATATAATTATTACGAGAAGTACCTGACAATCTAGTTATGGTTAAGCGAAAAAGATTATCAATTATGTATGGGACTTTCCAAGGCTGAAGTGTCGCAGAAAAGCGAGAAAGAGCAAGAAGCAATTCGCGAAGACGGACTGATTATGTTGCGTATGTTGAGATGTTGATAGCCTGAAAAGCGAGATATATATAATCTGGAGTTTGGTTGAGGAATTGGTAACATATTTAATGGATCGATTAAATAATTCTGTCAAGCCTGAGGTTCTGAGAAGCTACGTATAATTCGAGTAGACTTGCGTGGATTGACTGCCGCGATGTGATCAATCTTGCGCTTTATCAAGTTCACCCCTGCACAAGTTTCTCTACTTCTTCAACTTCCTTGAGTGCAGACGTAAGATTCTCATATCCAGTGCTCGTAACTAGAAGGCAATCTTCGATATGGATGCCGCGTAGATGTCGGTTCTTCTTCACTAGCGCCATATTAAGGAAACCAGCAAACTCCGGATTAGAAGTGAAAATCTTAGGCTGGCAGCCTCACCGTCAGCTCAGGCAATAAATCGCATACTATTATACACAGTGTCTATTAAGATGGGGGCATTGGGGACGGACAATGTCCCTCTCTCGTTAACTAAATCGTATACGATATGGGAACTCGGAATATTGCATCAAGTTATGTAGTAAAACTTCTCTCCCTGGGAAAAATCAAGGAACATATCCGACTCGCCACTTTGTTCTTTTATGCCTCATGGAACGTATATCACTGGTCTTTTCCCAGGAAAGAAACAACTTTCTGAATATGTTTCTTCAATTTCGCGTATCGACCAAGTGCTAGGACTATGATTCACCGAAGTGCACTTCGGAGAACTTCTTCTCTGCACACGGCTCTCAGTGTAAGCTATGCGCTTAGAAGTACGATAAGACCAAGTGTTATAACTAGCCTAAGTATTCTTACTTGGCTAGGAATATCTAACTTCCGCCTTTATATACTTCCCGTTGCCATATTGGTAAGATATACCCAAACGGTATTTCCTGACACTCAGTGTGGGGACACGACTTTCCCCGACGTCGCAACCCCCACCAGCTCGCCACCGTCACCGCCAAAGTATCGGAACCAGCACAAGCAGCAGCAAGGGTAGCCGATCACCCCAGTCTGGGCTGTCACAGGCATCGCCACCCAGCCGATCAATAGGGAGGCAAACGGGCAGATGACGGTATCAGCAC